>CAJHNH020004678.1:105638-108138 GCA_905116865.2 Candidula unifasciata | reverse complement strand
GAGCTTGTGGAGACAGCAAGCATTTGTGGGTTTGTGGAGACAGCAAGCATGTGTGAGTTTGTGGAGACAGCAAGCATATGTGAGTGTGTGGAGACAGCAAGCATTTGTGGGTTTGTGGAGACAGCAAGCATATGTGGGGTTTTGGAGACAGCAAGCATATGTGGGGTTTGCGGAGACAGCAATCATGTGTGGGGTTTTGGAGACAGCAATCATGTGTGGGGTTTTGGAGACAGCAATCATGTGTGGGGTTTTGGAGACAGCAATCATGTGTGGGTTTTTGGAGACAGCAAACATGTGTGGGGTTTTGGAGACAGCAAGCATATGTGGGTGTGTGGAGACAGCAAGCATATGTGGGTTTACGGAGACAGCAAGCATTTGTGGGTTTACGGAGACAGCAAGCATATGTGGGGTTTTGGAGACAGCAAGCATATGTGGGGTTTTGGAGACAGCAAGCATATGTGGGGTTTTGGAGACAGCAAGCATGTGTGGGGTTTTGGAGACAACAATCATGTGTGGGGTTTTGGAGACAGCAATCATGTGTGGGGTTTTGGAGACAGCAATCATGTGTGGGGTTTTGGAGACAGCAATCATGTGTGGGGTTTTGGAGACAGCAATCATGTGTGGGGTTTTGGAGACAGCAATCATGTGTGGGGTTTTGGAGACAGCAATCATGTGTGGGGTTTTGGAGACAGCAATCATGAGTGGGGTTTTGGAGACAGCAAACATGTCTGAGTCTGTGGAGGTAGCTAGTACCCTACGAATGAGGTAACTGTTGCATGTGTCTTTGTGCATCTGTTCTGTTTTTTTTTTTTACACCGCGTTCAGTATCGTGTCTGTGTAATAAATAATGGCTTTTTTTAAGGTTTTCCCTGTGTCAAGATGTAGCCTACATTAAACCTCTGATTGCGTCTGTCAAAGGCAGGGCTATCCAACTAAGTACACTCAAGGGACACAATTTTAAAAATGGGGATCGTCAAGGTGCTAGAAGCCCGAGCATAGACAGTTCATTAATACAATACAAGCCGCTTGCTAGGCATCCCCGGGTCACATTTGACCCGCCAGCCCCCTGTTGAATAACCCTGCTCTAAGGTGTGTCCCTGCAAGGCAGGGCTGCCAATAGGATATTTTTTGAAAAACCCAGCTTCGCTAAACAAAAACCCAAGCAATACATAGACAGAGAACAATAAAAACAAAATTTAAAAAAAAACCCAGATTGTTAAAATGTACAAAATTTATAGTTACGAAACAAAACATTTACCACTTTTATGTAAGAATATATTGTAAAAACCCCAAGATTTCCCTGAGGCCTTTAGGAAAAACCCAGATCTGGGGGGAGAAACCCAGCATTGGCAGCCCTGCTGCAAGGTGCCAGGATTTCAGTCCCAGAATTTCCCTGCCAGCATTCTCAGGCCTAAGGTCTACACGGTTTCGTGTACGCCTACTTGTTACCTTATTTACCCCACACATAACTACCTTGACACACCCCACCCTCAATGACAGGCAAAGTTGCTATGAGAGAAACTTGTTCCACAGGTTTGCAAGTGCTTGTTGTACCTAACTTGTGCAGTCGGCCGAGACTTGGAGATTTCACGTGACGCTGCGAGACCGAGGAGGCGTCGCCCAGCTGCAGTAAAAAGCTCGAGCCGGCTATCGAGCGTCGCACTCCTCGTGGATCGTCTGAGAGCGAGTTTTCCTGTCGCCATACACCAGTCCTATTTCCTACCTTGCCGGCCGGCTAGATAGCAAATAGACTGCTTTCAAAATTACATTTTGAAATCTCAAAATTAATTTCTGCATTTCAAATTTTTACTTTCATCAACAACTGGACGTTGTTTTTGATTTTCAGTGCAATTAACTTACAGTTGGACTTGTGATAGTTTGTTGAATTTTGGTTGACAAATTTTGTTCTAGCCGTTTTAGGATCGCTTTGCTTAAATCGACGATTCATCAAAGAAAACTGTAACCATGACCTCCAAAGTAACCACCGCCAGCTATGAGGAAAACACCAGCCGCCAGAGCAAGATCCAGCCAAGGGCCTTCATCATCTCCCGCTCTGGTCCACAAACCAGATCCTCGTCTTACAATGTGAGGCAGAGCTTCGCTAGCCGCTCTTCCCTCAGCCCCGGGGTGTACCAGCAGCTGTCCAGCTCTGGCATCACCGACTTCAAGGGCACCCGCGAGAAGGAAAAGCGTGAGATGCAAAACCTGAACGAGCGTCTGGCCAGCTACATCGAGAGGGTGCACTTCCTCGACGCCCAGGTCAAGAAGCTGGAGGCTGAGAACGAAGCCCTGAGAAACAGAAAGGTGGAGGATCTGCAGCCCATCAGAGACGCTTACGAAAACGAGTTGGCACAAGCCCGTAGAGTCATTGATGAGCTGAGCTCCACCAAGGGTGTGGCCGAGGCAAAGGTTGCTGGACTCCAGGACGAGATTGCCTCTCTCAGAGATATGTAAGTTTTGCGTTTTTGATATTTGTCGTGTATGTCTTACTTCCCACAGT
>CAJHNH020004678.1:33987-99233 GCA_905116865.2 Candidula unifasciata | reverse complement strand
CTTGGTTGTTTCTCTACTTCTGGACTTTTGTGTTGCTCCAGAAGAAAAGTTTTGCAGGCACATCGGTTTTACAAATCTGGCCTATTATTTGAAGACTGTCACATCTTTGCCTCCCAGGAAGGTGAGCTTCTATTTGAACGGAACCATCCTTAATTAGTCAAAAAGAATGCCTGCTAGGGAGTAGTAGATCTATAATCGCCCCCTTCCCCTCCTCAACCTTCAATGTGGCCCTGGAACCCACACGTAGATGTGGTTGTTTGTTATGTGTTTATGTGTGGATGGAGATGGCTTAATTAAAAATGTATATGTCAGGTCGAATTACTTAACTAAATAGAAGTGGATCATGCGACTTCGTCATGGGTTGGCACCGAAACATTGCATTGTAGAAAAATGAATTCACTCCACAACCTAGTCAAAGACCACGGAGAATGGAAATGGTCGTGTAGCGCGGAACTGTAAAGAAAATGTCGTAAATGAGAGAAAGAGGACAAAAAGTCTAGATACAAGTCTGTGTGCATGTTGTATGCCAGCCAAGGAAAGCATTTGTCCCACCCTACACTGTCAGGTAAACGATCACGATGGAAAGAAACTTAGCAACAGGAAGGTTACTCAAAATCGTTAGTATAGTCTGTATGTGATCGCCGCCAGGTGAAAGTATCTAGGCAACAAAACAATCCGGATGGCGCGGTGGCTTTTGGGTATGACCTTTGCTGAAGTCAGCGTGACCGATTCAGTCAGGTCGTTAGTGGTGCCAGCCAATGATTATTTTTAATGATTATACGTAACAGTAAGGATCCCTGTTCATTCATTGAGACATGAGGAACCCTATTCACTCAGTGAGGCCTGAAGTTATATGGTGATGAAATTTTCGGGTATCTATTTTGGACTATGTTGTGCAAAAAGAGGTCATAGAACTGAATCCTGGTACCAAAATGGATTAGAATATATTAGCTTTGCGCCAACTGGCAAGCGTGCTGGTCAGATTGGTTGGTGGACTCCCGATAAATGAATGTAGTTTCCGTAAATGTCGCCAAATTATTGCCACCAACAGCTTAGTCACATCAGTCATTCCATCTATTATGATTTTGTGAAAGTACTGAAACATGAGAGTCAACACAGACTTACAGCACACGTGCAACAGACTCAACCTTTGACTTTTATAAGCTGACCTTCAAGTTTATGGTTGATCTGAACTCACGGTATACCCCTCTTTTCATTGCTGCAGGTTTTCGCTGTAGCTATGGCAACTAAATCGCTGTACTTGCTCTTCCGTGTAGATCTCATGTCTTGAACCACGGCCATCTTTAGATATAGGACTGGAGAAGTCCGTGCTTGAACAGATGTCGCTAGATGAAAACTAGACGTCACCGCATTCGGAAAAACCCCATCGGCGCTGGGTTTCCCACAGATTAGAAGAAGGGTATTTCTGGAGCATGTGGAGACCGACTGATTTGTCTGTCATCAGTCCCCATTGCTTTCAGCAGTGGCTTGAAGCTTACCTCTGTGATTTGTCTGTCACCTGTCCCCATTGCTTTCAGCAGTGACTTGAAGCTTAACTCTGTGATTTGTCTGTCACCTGTCCCCATTGCTTTCAGCAGTGGCTTGAAGCTTATCACTGTGATTTGTCTGTCACCTGTCCCCATTGCTTTCAGCAGTGGCTTGAAGCTTACCTCTGTGATTTGTCTGTCACCTGTCCCCATTGCTATCAGTAGTGGCTTGAAGCTTACCACTGTGATTTGTCTGTCACCTGTCCCCATTGCTTTCAGCAGTGGCTTGAAGCTTATCACTGTGATTTGTCTGTCACCTGTCCCCATTGCTTTCAGCAGTGGCTAGAAGCTCACCTGTGCTCCCTCTTTCTCCTGTTCGAATCCTCACCGTGAAGAGCATATTTTTTACTGACTGGGGTTCCCAGGTCGGCACAGCCTTAAAAATTGGTATCTGGGAATGCCCTGGAAGGTAAAAGCTGATCGTATGTGGTTGCCTACATAATCCATTGATTGCCGATTCGTCTGTAAAAATGTGTACCTTTATCAAGATGCTTGTCGGGGGGTGGTGGGGGCGGGGGGGGGGGGCTGGCTGAATAGACAATATAACAAACCGGACACAACAAAGAAGACAACATAGCTCTGTACTGATAAATATATCACCCCAAAGGAGCAGCGTTCCGGTCATAAGCAACCTACACAAAACTGAGTTAGCTGAGCCAAGTGAGGCACATTGATAAGTATCACTTGTCTTGGTGAGTTCACTCCTGGTGTGGCATAGCAGAGCCAAGTGAGGCACATTGATAAGTATCACTTGCCTCGGTGTGTTCACTCCTCGAGGGGCATGTAAGCCACTAGTGTCACGCGTACACAGATGGGCAACTTGTAGACTGTAGCAATGCTAGGCAACGGGGCTTACAACTGCACCATCACCGACCGACACAAGGAATCAATCAATAAAATACACGAGTCTTGCCTTGAGTGCTTCGTTAAACGCTATTCGTGCAAATAGACATTCCAACTCTCAACCATCGATCGACAAGCTTCAGGTCTACGCTGTGGAGTGTCTACCCGGTCTGACATGGTTGTGTGTTTGCTCAAGTATACACAGCATAGACGGCTAGAAACAATCTATAACTTGGAATTCTTACCAGTTGGTTTTTACGAAATTATATGCGCGCCGTTTTCTCTCGCTTTTTGCTTCTTCTTCTTGTACTTTATTTTTAATTCACCCCAAACAAAAGGACATCTCGGGGTTTCTGAGAAGGTCCAATAGTACAGGGGTGTTATGGGTTGGGGTTACGGTTAGGGTGCCTAATTTTAATTTCTTTAACGATTGAAAGTGGTACCTGAGATTGATCATGTTGGATCTGCACCCCTTGTCAAACCTTCAGGTAGCAAACTAGAGCTGTCAGTCTGTCATGTGCAAGTATTGTTCGTAGCGGACTATCTGGTTGTCTTCTGCCTGTACTCATCACTTCCCACCTGTCATGTGTGTGTAAACACACCCAGTTCGTTTTCTAATCTTTCTGTCGCCTAAGCCGTCCATATAGCTGCTGTCAGTCAGTACCCCCCTTCTGAACTGATCAACAATGTTTCCATCTGGAACAACCCCCCCCCCCACCCCCACCCCCTTTTTTCCCCTCTCGGTATCAGAGTTATTCAATCGACTCTGACGTCACGAAATTACTGGATTAAATCTGCAGTGTGTGCATGAAGACATTTGACCATGTATGCCAACCGCAAGTTCAATGTTTGACTTTCTTCAACAATACTCTGGTTGTCTATTTTTAGGGCAAGACACTCCTATATATATATATATATATATATATATATATATATATATATATATATATATATATATATATATCACACGTGTTTTTGTTTTGAACCTGCGACCTTCAGGTCCTCAGTCGAGCTTCTAGCCGCTACGTCACGGCAGCTTCGCCAACTTGTTTGTGAGAAAGTAAAATCTATAGTTCAAAGTAACTATGGTTTGAAGTAGCTATGGTTTGAAGTAACTATGGTTTGAAGTAACTATGGTTTGAAGTAGCTATGGTTTGAAGTAACGTTTTCTGTATTGCCCCGCCAGTTTCGCGGACTTTCCCGCCAGTGATAAAACAGGCACACGATCACGATAAGCCACGTATTAGTCTATTATTAGTTGAGCGTTTCTGTCGTTCTCCACGTCAGCTTTATTAGCAAAATCCATAGTCCTCGCATGCAGTACATTGAAGAAATGTCATCTCCTGTCTTTCTAAGCCAAAACACGTTGACCATAATGCTTTCTTTAACTACCTGCCTTTACAAATGATACATGTCACCAGCCTCACCATCTTCTACTTCTGCCCTTAAGTGGCGTGGGGACGGAGTATTTGGTGGTCACAACGCTGAGACATGGCACTGGATATTGTTGCCAACATATGTAATTGCTTTGGCCACACTGGGTCATTTACCACGGGAACAAGCAATCCTGTGCTAACACGTGAACAATTGACACCTATGGGATTCCATACATCGATCGGCTAGTGATGCGATGCATGTAACAGCCCGTCGCATCCTAACCTAGGCCGAGTAGGTAATAATCAACCTCCGTGTCTGCGGGTTGGCTTTATCGATTACTTCCGCGATGTACCCAATATAACATGTTATAACGTGGGCCCACAACGGCGGCGGTTCATCGTTGTCTTACACAATGTCTTCAGTTCTTTCTGGAACACAGATCTGATATTGGTTTCCAATGACCTTCAACAATCTCTCTCTCTCTCTCTTTCTTTCTCTCTCTCTCTCTCTCTCTCTCTCTCTCTCTCTCTCTCTCTCTCTCTTGTGCTCGCAGGCATACACACGCCGCATAGCCTACTATTAAATGATATATTCACTGCAACAGTCTTCAATACTATTCTATCACCATGCGAGTGTCTATTAAAGATAAAACCACATCAGTTCTTGTTTTGTAATTTTTTATCTACTACATCTCAAAGTAAGACCAGTATATCGCCATTAACTTTCTCTTGATAACCGCCATTTGATACCAGCGGTTATTTAGATATTTCTTTGATTTCTTGAAAAAGACATGCGCTGATGAAGGCTCTCTAGCCGCAACGTTTACGTTTTGTTTGTATTTGTTATATTGTGAAGCTTGCTAATATAATTTTCGTTCAGTTTTATATCTTTCTTTGCAAAAGACATAACACACGATCTTCCCATAAATACTCTACTGTTTTCTCATGTTGACATTTGACCTCTTGATTCGTGTATCTTCTACAGAGCTGTCACCTATGAGAACCAGTCTAAAGACTACAGAAAGAAGATCGAAACTCTGGGAAACCAGATTGGCGAGTATGAAGGAGAACTGCACACTCTGAGGTTGAGATGCGGGTCGCTTGAGGATGAAAATGCCAAGATCCGAGAACTTCTGGAAAAACTCCAGGCACAGATCAGACGTCTGCGTGCAGTAAGTGTTCTTGACTTTGTGTTGACTGACATCCTGTCATGACAGTGTATAAGGTGTCAACATGGCACCATCACATTTACTGCCAGGTTCATTTGTAACCATAGAAACTCCAGAATGGTTATCATTTAAAAAGAAATTGTAGTTTCATTATGCTACCAGTCCTGTAAACAAAAATTAGTAATGTTAATATTTTGTTATTGCATTTTGTGTGTGTGTGTGTGTGTGTGTGTGTGTGTAAATTTCTGCCGTTACAGCAGTGGTCAGGATAATGATAGTTGAAAATGAATCCTCCCACAGTTGTACCAGTATTTATATCTAAAAAAAAAGTTTGGCAGTTTAAATCACAGTGTAATGAATAAAATAATCCATACATTATGTTCATAATATTGCAGTTCATGTTCATAATGTTCAAAACATTGCAGTTCATGTTCATAATGTTCAAAACATTGCAGTTCATGTTCATAATGTTCAAAACATTGCAGTTCATGTTCATAATGTTCATATTCTCAGATATTCACAAATTCAACAATCACAATGACTCATATGTGTTTTTCCCTTGTCAGGATCTGGACACAGAAACGGCAGCCCACATTGAGGCTGACTGCCTTGCCCAGACCAAGACAGAGGAGTGCGAGTTCTACAAGGATCTCCTCGACCAGGTAAACTAACTAGATTAGTGGTTGTGGCCTCTTCTGCCTGGGGTAGATGAAAAGGCCTAGGGAACAGTCAGGTTTTCAAGATTCAATCAGCTTAAAGCTAAAGCGTTGTATGCATGTGCCATCCACCATAGTACGCCAGAGGTGTGACCTGAAAGCAAATGTCTAGTCACTGTTATGACTGTTTGAGAACTATCATTACTGTTTGTGTCAAGTAAAGATCCATTTTTGTTAGAACAAATGGCACACAATATCAGTCAGATTAAATTTTCCCCCATATAAATTCCTGTGATCCATTTTAGACTGGGTCCACCTGGATTCCCAGGTCAGTGAAAGCACATTTATCTCATTTGATCTTCTGTATGTTGTGTGAGTGTATGTATTGTGTGAGTGTATGTATTGTGTGAGTGTATGTATTGTGTGAGTGTGTGTATTGTGTGAGTGTATGTGTTGTGTGAGTGTATGTATTGTGTGAGTGTATGTATTGTGTGAGTGTATGTATTGTGTGAGTGTATGTATTGTGTGAGTGTATGTATTGTGTGAGTGTATGTATTGTGTGAGTGTATGTATTGTGTGAGTGTATGTATTGTGTGAGTGTATGTGTTGTGTGAGTGTATGTGTTGTGTGAGTGTATGTATTGTGTGAGTGTATGTATTGTGTGAGTGTATGTGTTGTATGAGTGTATGTATTGTGTGAGTGTATGTATTGTATGAGTGTATGTATTGTATGAGTGTATGTGTGTTAATTATCAGTTTTTTTAATAATAAATGTACAGCATGTTTTTGTTGTGCTCTGTTAAACAAGATTGACTGCGAAGCTGATGTGCAAAAATATGTTTAATTTGGCCTTCCTATTCAGTGCACACTTCATACACTGTCATCATTATCATGTAGCAGGTCCTTTGCAGAACGTCGCTCTCATCACAGTCTGCCTGAAAGAAACTCGGTCTCTCGCCAGTTCTTCCGCCTCATGAACTTTCATACTCAAGGAGTCACTTAAATTATGTGCCCATCTTTGTGTCAGTCGGCCCCTGCATCTCCTTCCTGGTACCATGCCGTCTGCTATAATTTTTTCTAATCCGTCGTGGCGCTTGATATGACCAAAATATTTCAGCTTCTGAGAAAGGATGCTGTTTATTAGCCAATCTTCCTTGATGTTCACACAGTGTAGGGCACTATATTCATCAGAAACAGATGAATGCAAACTGTCTATAACCGACTGAGATTTTTTTGTGTGGGTCTTGTTCTCTCTCCCCCCACCCCCTTTTCCCAGCTTCAATTTGTTTTTACTCTAATTATAATGCCATCTTCTCTGTATACAGCTGGAGCTCCTTAAACCTGAACCTATTCAGATCAAGGGCATGGACTACGCTGACTTCTGGAAATCTGAGCTGGCCAAGTGTGTCCGTGAGATCCAGTGTGCCTATGATGAGAAGATTGACCTAATCCAGCAAGACTGTGAGGCTAAATATGAGTCCCAGGTGAGCAAATTCTCTCTCTCTCTCTCTCTCTCTCTCTCTCTCTCTCTCTCTCTCTCTCTCTCTCTCTCTCTCTCTCTCTCTCTCTCTCTCTCTCTCTCTCTCTCTCTCTTAATATTCATAAATGCCCCTAACTCCTCAACTATATAGATATCTAAGAGAAATGCAATGGGTTTTATTCCATGTACCTTGATCTATTTTTGTAGAGTTTTTTTTTTTCTTCTTTCTGCTTTGCTATGATGATCATACAAAGCACAAACTTCATAGCCTTGACATGATTGCAAGTAAACAAAAACATTGCATCAAGGAACCATAACATAAGATCTGCAAATGAACCCCAGTCCTAGAAAATGTTGACTTTAAGATATACCAGCATAGTAAGCTAGGCTACCAGTTCCCTTCCTTACTATATGTCCTTCTAAAATTATTTCCAGAAAATTCTCTATCATCTAAATTTTACTGCAGACATATGCAGCCAGAACGATATGGTCATGTATCAGTAAATGACCTGTTTTCACACCATGCTATTTGCCATATGGTACTATCACATATTCTTTTAGACCTATCGGTCCTCACTCGCCAATCAGTGATGTAGTCAATATCACACTGGTTGTCGTTACTTCCCATATTTTCTGGTACCCATTTTATGCTGGGTGTCAAGATCCATTTGTTTTTAAAATAAATCTACCTTAATAGAGGTTGGAACCTGTTACCACTGGTGCCAGAAGCTTTGTGAGTTAGCCACTGTCCAATGATGGCTCCTCTCATCGTTAAGTTGGAGGATGTATGAGATGTGGATAATCAAGTTACATCAAATTTTATGTGATTTTCTGGAAAGTTCTTTGACTTTCTTAATTTGACCTTTAATTTTACTTCCCCAGATCAACTCCCTGCGTTCTGGCAATGTGAAGGACGGCATGCAACTGCAGCATGTGCAGGAAGAGGTCAAGAAACTGAGATCTCAGGCTTCAGAGAAGAATGCTGCCTACGCTGAACTGGCTGCCAAGGTATGAGAATGTTCTTATTGTGATATGGTTTTCTTCTGTTACTTCTATAGTTTTTTTGGGGGGTGTAATTTGATCATATTCAGTTCTCTAGTGCGATGCAGTCTCCGCTCTGGAGTTTTAGGACAAATTAAGATAAATTACAATCTGATGCAAAAGAGCAGAACACAGGAATTTGATTCAACATACATTAGAAAATGTGCACTGAATTGAGTTAATAAATGACATAGTACTAAAGACACTACTGTAAGTGCTCCGTCACCAACCTTAGCAAGACAAAAATAGTTTGCACCAGTAGCAGACAAACTGTATGTTTTTGTTTTTTTTCCTTTCCTCTAAGTGTCAAGTATTAACCAGATCCCATGGCCACTGCTCACACCACCATTTCTTTGGACCATCCACTATTTCTCTTGACCATCCACCATTTCTCCAGACCATCCACCATTTCTCCAGACAATCCACCATTTCTCCAGACCATCCACCATTTCTCCAGACCATCCACCATTTCTCCAGACAATCCACCATTTCTCCAGACCATCCACCATTTCTCCAGACCATCCACCATTTCTCCAGACATTCCACCATTTCCCCAGACCGTACACCATTTCTCCAGACAATCCACTATTTCTCCAGACAATCCACTATTTCTCCAGACCATCCACCATTTCTCCAGACCATCCACCATTTCTCCAGACCATCCACCATTTCTCCAGACAATCCACCATTTCTCCAGACCATCCACCATTTCTCCAGACCATCCACTATTTCTCTTGACCATCCACCATTTCTCCAGACCATCCACCATTTCTCCAGACAATCCACCATTTCTCCAGACCATCCACCATTTCTCCAGACCATCCACCATTTCTCCAGACCATCCACCATTTCTCCAGACAATCCACCATTTCTCCAGACCATCCACCATTTCTCCAGACCATCCACCATTTCTCCAGACCAACCACCATTTCTCCAGACATTCCACCATTTCCCCAGACCGTACACCATTTCTCCAGACAATCCACTATTTCTCCAGACAGTCCACCATTTCTCCAGACAGTCCACCATTTCTCCGGACCATCATGCTTCCACATTGTTCACCTGCTTCCAAATGGCACTGACCACAACTTCATTGGAAAATAAAAACAGTGAATAGCATTACTAAACAGTACATTTTCAGAAATGCACAAAATAAAGTAAAAGAAAGAGAAGAATAGATCGAGAAGGACTTAAAGACAGAGATGAGAACTATGAAAATGTCATGGAAGGAACAAACAAAGATTTTTATGAAATGGTTTTGGTGCTAAGCTCCATTAGGGGAGAGAAGACATGAAAATTGAGTTAGTTCTATCATGCCAGTTGCCACATAGGACTCCTAATGTCACTGTGTTATACACATGTGTCTCTTTAGGGCCACATGCTGTAATCGTGTGTGATAGACCTCTAGAAGTTGAACCTTCATATTTGATAATTAGCAAGTCTTGACTATTTTTGCCTGGTAAAACAAGAGCCTACAAGAGCTTCTGTATTTGTAAAAAAAAAAATAGATCTTTCAAAGCTAGACATAACAGTGTTGATTTATCCACTATTGACCTTCCAAATCAAGATATGATAATGTTCACTTCTCCACTTCTGATTTTATAAACTTAGATATTACAGTGGTATTCTCCACTCGTGACTCTCCAAACTTAGATAGAACACTGTTAACTTCTCTACTCCTGTCCCTCAAAATCTAGATATAACAGTGTAAACTTCTCCACTAGTGACCCTCAAAACTCAAATATAACAATGTAATGTTCTCCATGTATGACCTTCACAACATAGATATAACAATGTAATCTTTTCCATGTATGACCTTCACAACATAGATATAACAATACAGTGTAAACTTCTCCACTAGTGACCCTCAAAACTGAGATATAACAATGTAATCTTGTCCATGTATGACCTTCACAACATAGATATAACAATGTAATGTTTTCCATGTATGACCTTCACAACATAGATATAACAATGTAATCTTCTCCATGTATGACCTTCACAACATAGATATAACAATACAGTGTAAACTTCTCCACTCATGAACCTTCAAACCTAGATATAACAATGTAAACTTATTCAGTTTTGATCCTCCAAACCTATATATAACAATTTAAACTTCTCCACTCATGAACCTTCAAACCTAGATATAACAATGTAAACTTATTCAGTTTTGATCCTCCAAACCTATATATAACAATTTAAACTTCTCCACTGCTGATCTTTCAAAGTTATGTATTTTAACAGTAGGTAAGAACTTCTCTGCTCTACACCGTCCAAATCAAAATATAATTGTATTAACTCCATTTGTGACCATGCAAACCTCAATAATAATAATATTGTTGATTTCTCCACTTCTCAGTATGCCTCACTACAAGCTGAACGTGATGCAATTGGACGTCAAGTTTCAGAACTTGAAAGAGAGTTGGAGGAACTACGAATTAAGTACAACCAGGATTGTAGTGATCTGTCCAATGAACTGGCAGCAGTCCTGGAATCACTGCAGGCCATGTCCAATCTCAAGTCAACTCTAGAACTGGAAATTGCTTGCTACAGAAAGCTTCTGGAGGGTGAAGAATCCAGGTCAGTTTGCATTCTTGTCACCATTCAGTTGAATCCTTTGGTCATAGTATTTGTTTTGGTTATACCAAAAACAAAACAAAAAAGGTAAAGTAGGGAGATATGAACCAGCGTCATTGCACAGGGTTATAAACCATAAGTGCTCTGCCACCAGTACGGACAGCCAATAAGAATCGTCCGCTCACACGTAACTCTGTAGCTACAGCGACGATCCTCCATTTACCCCAGAGTATCACTCTGGTACCCATTTCCTAGAGGCTGGGTGAACCCCGGGAGCCGCCTGGTTTCGTGTGGGCTGCAGCGAGTCGCAGCTGGATTTGAAAACGAGCTTCTTATCGACTGCACTAACGTGTCTCCCGTTTGGTAATACCAAGAAAGACAAATTGTCATCAAAGCCATTATTGTGGGGACATGTTAAGTGCTTTCATTGTGACTCCAGGACAGCATTGCTACCATGCTCCTCACTGGTGATGATGATTGTATCTATAACACTTTCTTCAATCATTTATTCGCATACTATACTGCACAGAATGTCCTTTATGTCGCCCATTGTTATTTTGATGTTTCCCATTTTTTCTCTTATTTATTAGTCAGAAGTGGAGGATCTATCTATCTGTCACTTCTTGTGATCTCTGCCAAAATATAGCTCTGTGCACAGATGGCTCTGTCCATAGATGGCTCTGTCCATAGATGGCTGTCCATAGATGGTTCTGCACACAAACGGCTCTGTCCATAAATGGCTCTGCCCACAGATAGCTCTGTGCACAGATGGCTCTGTCTATAGATGGCTCTGCCCACAGATGGCTCAGTCCATAGATGGCTCAGCTCACAGATGGCTCTGTCCATAGATAGCTCTGCCCACAGATGGCTCTGCGCACAGATGGCTCTGTCCACAGATAGCTCTTCCCACAGATAACTCTACCCACAAATGGCTTTGCCCACAGATACTGATCAGTTGGGCTGAACCATTTACACCCAGTACAAAACTGCAGAAGATTCTGGTTCAGTCTCCGAGTGAAGAGTGAACAATAAACAAAGTACAGCAGCTTCCTGACAAGCTTCTCCCCTTCTATTGAAAAAAATCCTTCATTTGTATTTGATTTATCTGCAACAAGAAGCTTAAGTTTGAAGCTATTTCCCACAAACACTTTCTATAAAAATATTTCTTGAACAAGTATACTTTAACACAAATAATTAACTAACTGCATTTTACAGGAATCAGATAGTTAACAATTTCTGGAAATGTGTCACTTATTTCTGATAAAACATTTCTGGCAGAACTTTTGAGTTTAAAATATAAAGACCAATATTCAACTGCTGAATTACATCTTTAACTTTCAGTCATTTAATACACATCATGTTAGTAACATGGAGCATAACATTTAGTCAACGGGGGTAAAGATTATGTTGAAAACAACATTAACTGGGGAGTTGCCGTGGCCAAGCAGCTAGGATCGGAAGGTCGTGGGTTCGCTCCCTGGCAGAGCCGGACATTTTTCAAAAATGACCTTGGCTCCCAGGTCGAATCAGCCTTGAGTGGGTACCGGTTACAGTTCCAGGAAAGTAAAGGCGGCTGGCGTGATGCTGACCACATCACCCTCCTGTGCCAATTGGTCTATAAAAATATAGGTCTTGCCCTTATGCCCTATACGCCTAAAGGCGTGAAAAATGGTCCTTTACTTACTTACAAGATTAACTGGGGTTTTTTTTTAAAAGAAAATAATACAAACTTGCTTTCAGTTCTCTCAGCTTAAAGGAGTTAAATTATTTATTTATTAAATTTAAAACTCTTTAAATGATGAAGCAATATAACAAAGTTTTTTTTTTTCTTTTTGAGTTGATGAATCAGTATTTTGATCAAGAATTATCTCGGTTTTATTAATTCTAGAAGTATAATTATTTCTTACTAAGCATCATTTTAAATGCTGCTTCAGGAAATTTACACTAAAATTGGTTTTCAAGACTATTATCAAAACATACTTGTTCAGATATTTAAAGAAGCCTTTTCTATACACTTATACATTTACTGTTAATATTATTACATAACCGAAGTCATTACGGCAACGCATGTTGAATACAGTTGAACCCATGACAGTAAACCTCCACTCCCAAACAAAAACATTAAGATTTTTCTTTAAACCCTGCACTTTGTAACCTGAGGTTTAATGAAGAGGAACTTCTCACTAAATCTCTAAATCTATATATACATAAACATATACATTGGCATATTCATGCATAGATTACGTTGCTTCCCAAACTGATTTATAATTTTTAATGTGTGGTATTAATATGGTTTCAGGGTTGGTCTGAGATCTCTTGTGGAGGAAGCCATTGGAGTGCAGGGAAGAGGAGGTGCATCTCTGAAGGATACCATCCAACAATCCAGTTAGTATGGCACTCCAGTAGTGCCTTCAACCTCGGCCTCTGTAGTTATCAAAACTTAGTTGTAAACTATTCCATGCACTTCCTTTCTTCTGTGAATCAATTACTGAATCTACAAATAATGTATCTGAAAACTGTTTCAAACAGCTTCTCACCCTGTTCAGATATAGTGTGTATTACTTCAGCTTTCCCAGAGACTGTTTAAAAGATAACTATATGTCCCTGTAGGTGCACAGCTTCATGTTTTTATCCAAACAGTATGTATCTTTTTAAGTCACATTTTGTGGGAAATTGTTAACAATAATCATTTAATATCTCCAAATGAAATAACATCACAAGTGCTTGTTAAAATGAAACAGTAGAATTTTAGATTTAAGAACTTGCAGCCTGATATTGTGATACATTTGTAATCTGCGTTTCGAGACAAATGTATCCAAATAAAAGACTGACTTCAAGACAGCAAGTATATGGTGCTACAATCACAGTATTAGTCGAAGTCTAGCGAAGCTGTATAAGTTACTTCACCTTGTCTTTTGAAACCAAACAATTGTAATTAATTACTACTTGTTTTACTAATCTGGCAAGTTACATCTTTCTATTAACCAACTTGAAATTTTTGGTGGAAAATTGGACGCCTGATAAACTGGTAAGTTTTGTTTTCAATACGTGTTAACTGAATATTTTTATTATTTATTGTCATCTATTTTGTAAACTGTTTTAAAACTCTCACATTTTCAGTAAATTTTTTTTTCAAGCAGTCTATTCACTTTCTTGTATGCTGTGATAATATGTACATTTTAAATCTAGAGACTATTTTTGAAAAGAGAAATATTTTTAATATGGTCAGGGAACTTAAGACATTATGCCAATATATTTTTGGTACCCCTTTGTTGTCTTGTAACTGTGCACTTGTCATTACCTATTGGATATCTTATAAGAGCTACTATCAGACAAGAATTCAACATTCAGTTGATTAGTTGAAAGAAAATAATAGCAACCCTGCAAGAGTAAATAAAAGTTTTGTCCATAAAATGCTCAGTGACATTGCGCTATGTAGCTTATTGAAATGCACATTTTTTATTTTTAAGACATAACATGACAGGAAACTCCCTGAAAACATTTTCTGCACAAACAGTTTTGACCCCTCAATGGCACGCTTCTGTTCTTTTCAGTGTTAACAATAGTTTTCATGCTTTTTTTTAATTATCATATATAACTTAGAATAAACAATAAATTTCATCTGAGAGAAGTTTTTGTCATCAGATTTTAATATATGTTAGGATAAGTACTTTTTTAATAGTTGTGCACAGTGCAATGTAGAGTTTTGTGAAATGTGCTAACTCACTTTTAGATTTTTGAGATATTTAAACTTCTAAATTATTTAGAATCTTATACATATATCCTAACCGAAGAATCGAAATTCATAAAAAGAAATGTATATCAACAACTCACTATTAATATTATATATTTAAAACCATATATGCTTTCCAGTAGAATGAAAGAATTGTATACTATATTGTCAACATTTTTTCCTGTTTGACAAAATCCCATATATTTACAAATTATTTTCTTTTTGAAAAGATTTATTTTCTTCTATGTTGTAGAGAACACAATAAAAGATATACAATCGCACAAGCATGTTGACCATTTATTTAGAATGTTTTCCTGTGTGCGTGCAAGATTATTGTAGCTATGTATCATGCCCGAACCACAAAGATTGCATGCTCTCTTTGACATACATAGACTTATGACTTGCACTAGGCGTAACTATCTATCTACATAGCTACAACTTAGAACATTCAACTATATCTGTCACTTGCACTAAAACCTTGCGAATTATAATACTTTATAAACAGATGGTGGTTGGTTATTTCTTGTAAATATTTCAAATTACATTTAGTATTGATATTTTTAAAAACCTAAGCATCTCCTTAATCAAAAATGAAATAGGCAAATTATAAATGATCAACAGCATAACAGTTATTAAAAAAATACTAATAAATGAAAGACTTATAATTTACTGAAGAATGATTCAGATTCCTAAAACATTTAATTATATTTCTAAACAAAGATAGTGACTTTCTATTGTTCTCATTAAAAAAATATTTATATATATTAAAGTTGAATTGTTGGTTTTGGGTAAAATAGTTTAGCAAATGAATTCTGTTAACAGCTTCCTTGCCAGAGAGTTAGTTTGAGAAATGCCTGTACTAAATCTGCACGCTTTGCACCTTTCTAATCACTTCTGTTTTGAAAAGCCAGGTTCATGTGTATGGTGGTTCTATATGTGGCTGCTTCATTGATGTAGATAGAGATAACCCTGTTGCCTAATATGTTCCATGATATTACATTTCCCAGGTAGGATCATCAGGTTTATGAACATATCACATCTCATACAGTGTATGCCTGTATGTGATGTTATATGTTTGAATGGATTTGTATGTTAAATGTTAAGTAAACCTCATAATTATAAATATCAGAATTGTTTGGGAAGAGCACTTTATGGAGGATTTTGTAAATACTGTTTGTTTATGTCTTCTCTGCCAAAATTATTTTTATATTGTTAGAAGTTTACATCAAATTTCTAACTTTATCTTCTCAATGTGCCATTGTTTTGGAGTATAAAGATAATTCTGAACTTCCTTTAAGCCATTACAAGTCCTTGCTGTCGTATTTTCTTTTCTATGGCATTTTTATATTCTTCTTTTTCTGCCTTTCTATCCCCCAATGGAGCATAGGCCTTCAACCAACTCACGCCAAGTCGTTCTATCCTTCGCCATTGCATGGAGCTCTCCCCATGTCCTCCCCATCTTTCTAACTTCATTCTCCAGCTCTCTTCTCTATGTGTTTTTCGGCCTTCCTTTATTCTTATGCAAAGACATTCTAGTTATGCTGTTCTCCTGTTTTATCAGTGTGTGTCCTATCCAATGCCAGCATTTTTATATTATAGACTGTTATTTCAGCCACTGTTTCTCTAATCATTAATGTTGAAACTTATCACACAACAGCTGGTTCAGCTCTAACTTCATGTCTACATCTCCTACTACACCTATATTTGCTATGAGGTGCCATGTGAACAGACCTCCATGAATTCTTTTTTCCTTGATCAGAAATCTGGCCTTAGATTTTCAAATCTTTGCCCAAGTTTAGGTCACCAGCTTAGCAAATTATGATGGGAAATCGGGTCAGTGTGTCAATTACATACTTCTCGTCCTTTTAAGGGTAACATTTATCGTTATTTGAAGCCCTACTCTGGCTTTTGCCAGAGGCCGCAATATAGCCTGGACATAAATATGGCCTAAAGGCTGAATGCGGTTTCTGGGACCTCTCCACGGTGATCCTCACCCACATGGTGGCACATTGTGTCATCTGGTGTTTATCGCTTGTGGGATGTCCTGGTGGGGTAGAAAGTCAGTCAGTCAGTATGTCACTACCTATAACTGATCTGTTTTTGTTTGATTTGAAGACAACCACTGTCTTATATTGTATGGGTATATGATCACTGTTGAAATCCTTTGGTGACATGCATGTCAAGTAGCCTTATGAAATGTCTTCCCTTTCATTTCTAAGCTTCTTTTATAACTGCTAATCGGTATTGTGTAGAGTATCTCTTGCATGTTATATTGTGCAGCTGCATGCATGTGTTCAAATACTTCAGTGGTGTTCATCGTTTTCTTGAAACAAGTTATAAATGTTACGGTCTCGTTAGGGAGCTGCATGTATAAATAACAACAGTAGCTTATCTAACTGTTTTATACAATTAATTACAAGCAGAATGTTTTATCGAAATATAAATAGAAAATGTTGTCATTACTGAGTAATTTTTTCTAAAAATTATAAACTATAGCATACTCTCACAGATATTTTAGAATGCAAGACCTGGCAGTTTTATTTGTAGCCTAAATTATGATAATTGATTAAATCTAACTGAGAATCACACAAAATAGATTGAAGAGAAACATATACTTATTGACTGTGTAAATTTATTATATAATTTGTAAATATATGGGTTATTGTATCATAGCATTGTAGTAAACCTGTAGTAATGTTAGAATATATAAATCTAGTTTTCATTATGATCACATCTTTAAGGAAATTAAGCAGTCTCAGAATAAAATTTATTATTCCTGCGGTGCAAAATACATATAACAAATGGAATAGCCAATTTCACTGGGCATTATACTTTGGGAAAAATAAGAAGCTATAGAGCAGTGAAGGAAAGTTATCACTTGAATTTGTTATTGTTTCTCCTGTACCATGGGGGATAAATTTTATATAGATCCTGCCAAAAATCATATCTGGTGTCTTATGTAGAATGTGTTGTATCTGCACGATTAGTATTTATTCTTTGCAGCATTTTATAGGTAACCCATTCCAGGTCAAAGATTCATTATGGTATAATCCCTAGCCTATGCCAAGTCAAAGATTCATTATGCTATAATCCCTAGCCTATGCCAGGTCAAAGACTCAATATGGTATAATCCCTAGCCTAAGCCAGGTCAAAGATCCATTATGGTATAATCCCTAGCCTAAGCCAGGTCAAAGATTCATTATGGTATAATCCCAAGCCTATGCCAGTTCAAATACTCATTATAGTACAGTCTGTATCTCTTGCTATTTTCGAAATTCATTATGGTATTAATTGTAATCGATGATATTTCTGTTTGATTCCAGCTCATTGGTGTGTAGTCTGTAACCTTGACAAATCAGATATATATTATAAATGACATATAAAACAGTAGCTTCAACATCCATTATGATCTACTTTGAAAAAGTAAAAAGCAAAGTAAAGGAACTTTTCTAGGCCTTTAGGTGTATTGCACATGTAGGGCTAAACTTGTATTGTATAAACCAATCAGCACTCGGCGGGTTATATGGTCAACATCACGCCTGATCTACTTTGTAGCAATTTAATTTAAACGTTGAAAGTAGTCAGATCTGTAAGAGTCTCAGTTCCTACCAGTCACTAGGGCATAGTTTGCTAGCAAAGCTGAGGCCATATTTTATAGTGGATTAATCAAAGGTTCACAAATGCTACTTTCAAAATATAAGATTATAATATGACTATTCTAATGTGAACATTTATGTTGGTAAGTGATGCTGCTTCCAAATTTCACTATAGAAGAGTTCGCGAAAACCAAGTTCTGTACCTGTTATGCTTTATTCTGAAGCCAATGAAAGTTCCTGTCTTGCATAATCATCCTGATACCCGTGAACTGTTCCCCCCCCCCCCCCCCCCCCCCCCCCCCCCCCCCCCCCCCCCCCCCGACACATTTTTATGAAAGTAAACCTGGCTTGCACTAGATTCTTTATTCCAAGAATTCAGATACACCTGTCAGTCAGTACTTGTGTAGAACATGACTAGGTCATTGCTTTGTTTACAAGCACTATTTTATTCAACAGACTAAAGCATTTGGTCTTTTCAAAACTGATCATATTTCCCGAGCAGCCCTCCGTGGCAAAGTGCTATGTTTGATCCTCTATTTAGCATGTCTTGCTCCATCTGTGTATACAGTTTGTTTCATTGTTTAAACGGTATTCTTTTGCTCTTACTTGATCGTGCCTAACATATATCATACAAGATCGTCAGAATTTAGAACTGAACTGATCAGATAAACAATTGTAGCTCCCATCATCGCCATTATTGATATATCTTCCAGTTTACTAGCTACAACAGGCAGGATTCTAGTTTTCCTTCTGTGTGCCTCTTTCTGTCTGTTACTTGCAGCTAACAATAATCATTAAAATGTAACAATAATTCCCAATGAAAATAAAAACTAAATAACTTGTATCTTTGTCTGCCACAAACTATTTCATTTTTTTAAAGTAAAATAGATTAACAAACAAATACAATAATGAACCCACAAACTATTTCAAAGTGAAATACATTAACAAACAAATACGATTAATGAACATAATGAAGGATTAAAACCCATAATGTTACCAATATACGTGACTTGTAGGTCTGTCAAATAACAATTCAAACAATGACTATCACCATCAGTGCTTACCTTTATCTACACTTCTTGTTTCACGCAACAATCACAATGCCAGGTAGTGGTTCGGGCAGTTAGGTCATGACGCAATAGCGGAAGAGAGTGAAAAAAAAAGGAAAATGAACGATCTAAAACATTCAGTGAATGCTTGTGTACACTGGTGATATAACTGTGTCTTTGAGTTTGTTAGTTTATATCCTTTAGGCTGCTAAGCGTTTCAAGAAAGGAGGACCTTTCAAGATTGACACAATCCCTAACCACGTAGGACAGCAGGGCAGACAGGATATTGCTTGACGAAGCCATCTGAGAGTGCACTGATAATGACCTCTTAGAAGTTCGCACTGAATATCAGCAATGTGTCCTGTTGTGCTGACATCCAGGTTGCGACTTGTCAGGTCTCAGGGATGTCAGGCCTTGAGGTAGCAAACCGGAGAGGACAAACCATCATCAGAATTTAAAACATTCAGCACTCAAAGAGAATATCTGAAACTATTTGTTTTATAAGTAATCTTTGTTACATGGACTCTACCCTTGTCAATCTGACGGTTTCCAGCATTATGTAACCAGACATGGGGAAACATTGGTAACTATGCAGAAGGCACACACTGCTCCTAGAGCAAACTGCGAGACAAGTGCTGTACACATACTCCAACAACCGACAGATTTTATGTCATGCCTGAGAATAACAACCCCCCCAAAAAATGCTCTCGTAGCTCGGTATACCTGGTCACAATGAAGCAAAGATGGGGCACATGTAAACAATGTCAGCTATTTTGACATCAGCAATGGAACAAAGATGGGGCACGTAAACAATATCAGCTATTTTGACATCAGAAATGGAACGAAGATGGGGCACATGTAAACAATATCAGCTATTTTGACATCAGCAATGAAACAAAGATGGGGCACATTTTGACATCAGCAATGGAATTGTTCAGAAACACTAGCGACAGTTCAGTAATCACGAAAACGAATCCTCTAGAACAACAGTGAAAGTGGCTGCACTAACATACGCCAACTCAAACAAGAAGACATATTGGAGAATGGCAGTGTCTCAAAGACGTTCTGCTTCTCTGAAGGTCAACGTTTGCTCTACAAGATCCGACAATTAAGTAATGAGACTAATTCCATTTAAAAAAAAAAAAATTAAAATAATCAACAGTTGAGGGTAAAACCTTTATTTTATTCAAAGTAAGCCCCTGGATTACATACAAAGACAGCAAGTAAAATGGTTTGCCCACTTAGAGAGACTGCTTTGTGACACCATACCATACAAAACATACATGGAAAGAGAAGAAGGACGTAGAGCACGGGGTAGACCAAGAACAAGATGGAAGGATAACATCAGAGAAACTCTACAACAGCACGATGTGCCTATGGTCGAGGCAGCCAGAAGAACTAGAAACAGAACCTTATATAACCCTCGACACCCACAGCGGTAAAAGAGGAAGTGAAGAAGAAGAAGAAGCCCCTTGTGCATTGATACCTCAAGTGGCACGATTTAACTAACACTTGAAAGACCTCTGTAGTTCTTGTTGTTATGACCCTTAAAGTCGGTGTTACGGCCCTTTGGATGTCATCAATATTGTCAAAGAAGCGTCATTTCAATGGTAATTTTAATTTTGGGAATATAAAATCATCACAGGGAGACAAACCTGGGAAGTAGGGTGAATGGTTGAGAACACACACTTGTTTTTAAGCCAAAAACTTCTGTACAACTACCGCTCGCTTGGTGAGCCAGTGCACTGTCATGAAGAAGGGAAAAACTGCCTGGTGTTGAATATTCGGGTCGAAGAATTCTTTTCAATAGACAATTAAGAATACTTAAAGAAACTGTAGCTGTGAAAGTCTGTCCCTCTGGAATCAATTCTTTTTAAATAACTCCTTTGCTGGCGTAGAAGCACACCCACATTGTCTTCACTTTCGACTTTTAAAGACGGATATATATATTTTTTTTTTTCGTTTTTTGATGATGATGACTTTCACTGAGCACTTTGCCGTTCACTTGTGCGATCATAGCGGAAAACCCATGTTCCATCCTCTGCAACAATCAAATTTAAGAAATCTTCATTTCCGTGACACGTTTTGATGATGTCTTTTGCGTACTTAATACGCTGATGTTTTTGGTCATCAGACAACAAATGTGGTACAAACCCGCAAACAATCTTCTTGCCTTAATCTTCCACTAATTTTACGAATGGTCTCTCTATTAACATCAAATTCAATTGACATCATCCTCACAGTCAAACAACGATCTTCTTGTATCTGTTCTCTGACTTTTGCAATGTGTTCCTCATTACAAACAGAAACTGGGCGTCCAGGTCATTTCTGCCATTTTTGAATCGTCAATACCACCTGAAAATCTGTGCACGAGATAAACAATTATCCCCATAAACTTATAGCATCAATTCACCTGTCTCAATGGCACTTTTTCTGAGTTTTAAACATAATTTAATGTTAGTTTTTTGCTCCATGCGGATTTCTTAACAATGCAAATCTAACTAGGTCAATAAAATGGCGGCTTGTTTGACGCCTGCTTATCAGGCGGCGATGCAAAGTTGTTAGATCATAAATGAAGGTTGCCTCTGTGGCTTCTATGCTTTGCATCACATACGACATTTTTGTCTTGGCCATAATAAAATCAGTCTCGTTACTCAATTGTGGACCTTATGTTTCAATTTCGGCTGGGTTATGACCAAAATGTTGTCTAAAGTTTTCACCTGATTGTCCACAATGTGCCGCATTTACAATTCGGAAACTTCCAGCTGTGTATGTTCTGTTGCTGAACTCCGCTAACATTTTCTCCCTTATCTAATTTGTAAAGTCTTAGGTTTTCTCACTCGAGTGCTGCTAGTTGTGACTTGCTACTTGTTTAACTAAACAGTCACCATCGGCGCTGTCACAAGCCTGCCCAGCGGCACAACTCTATTAGTCCTGCGGAATAAATGGAAGCCTACTACTACTACTACCACCACCACCACTACTACTGCTACTAATACTACTACTTCTACTACTACCACTACTACTACTACTACTACTACTACTACTACTACTACTACTGCTGCTGCTGCTACTACTACTACTAGCACTACTGCTGCTGCTGCTGCTACTACTACCACCACCACCACTACTACTACTGGTATTTTACCATTAGTTGTAGTAATAGTAGTAGTAGTAGTAGTAAAAGCAGTTCTGTATATCATGTCACTCTCTGGTCGATTTTCAACAAATTCCCCTCAATTCATTGTTCTTTTCTGTTTCAAAACATGAATGGTGTTTATTGTAAACTGAAAATCAGATCACATTCTTCTACTAATACTCCTGCTTACAGGTTACAGTGGAACACTTTCAATATAATTCTGTCTCTTGTTTTGATGCCTTCATAATTTTGTAGTTCCCTGCAATTCTATTTTTTGCACGTTACCATTCTCGGCTGAGCTAGCGGTGTAACCTACTTAATGTCTCCGACTTACTTTGTAACTTTCTATTTCAATCAAGTCTTTAGCTGGGTTGACACTGGCGAACTTTTAGCTAAGGAACCAAGTAATGTGTTTATGCCTGCTGCCGGCAGACACTGGGTGCTGTTTTGTGCTTTTCGCTGGCAAGGTTTGAATAGCGCCGATTAATATAACTAACATGGGAAATGTTTCATTGACAAGAAAGTTGACGCACTTTTGCAATAATTGCATTGACCTCCAAGTCTGTGGATGCTTTTGCTTTACTAGAGCGTCCTATAGTATTATTTAATCTCGGGTTTGCCAGTCCCCGTGGCTCTTTTGTTCTGTACACAGCTTGTAGACATAGAATACTAGAGAGATAGACACGAATGCAATTATCATTCCCAACAATGCATGACTGCTTGCAGATAATTTGAGAGCACAACAGAAACTGATTATAGAGTGTATCAGTTGACAAGGCTGGAGATAGTCATCCATAACGCTGTCACGGTGTATACAATGAGAATACAGTGAAAAACTGGGAAGGCAAGAAGCCTTTTTCAACATTACCGGTACAACACACCGAGAAAGAACTTTGCGCAGAAATTATACGAAACTAACGCTGTGAACCAGTGAACAGAAAACTGTCAACATGATTGCTGGGTTTTGAATTGGAAAGTTAGTCCGGGATTTTAAACAAGTGGGCGGTTTTTAAATTGTGAACAAGATTCGGGGATGGGCAAAATCCCAGGGCAAGTTACCTATGCATTCTGCATATCACATGACTATGTCGCGACAACGCGAAATGTGTTTGCCTTTCTATTCTGTACATTAAGTTGACGCAAGAAATATCGTATAACTGTAACGCGCCCAACGGAAATACCTTTTCATGATCTCAAAGACGAGATGAATAGTCTCGATCATGATTAGATAATAGCAAACCAGTGTTAAACATACGGTCGTTCAACGAAATAAAACATACCAAGAGACCATGTCACCAAAGGGCATTCACGGGCGGTCTCATTCTGTCGCCATTATTAACAGGTTGTGTTGACTCTGTAACTAAAACAGCACTTGTATTCAGTGCTTTTGGGAATAATGACATACAACTCCAACGACATAATGCGACAGATAATGGATTCATATAAATTATCTGACCCTTCTATTTAAGTAGTCATGTAACGCACACTACATACAAATAATTACAGTTCAAATGAAAATGTCACTATGCTCTACCCCCCCCCCCCCCCCCCCCCCATATTCTATTGACCCATTGACTCCTTTAATATAAAATAATCACTACACATCATTTCAGTTATCTGTTGCAGACGAAACACTTCCAATATTCTGCAGTAGTTCTTTCTTTGCCTGTTTTGTGTAAAGTCTATGGTTTCATGTTTCTAGTGTGCTTTCTGTTTCTAATCTAGTCTGTTGTCTGTATTGTCCGTTTTTGACCCCACTCTGTCGTCTGTTCTGGGCGATGATGTTTCTTGGGATCTCCAACAACATATGCCAGCTGGTCTCTGAAAGCTTTGTGGTCATGGCAGAGGGCTATTGAGACTCTTCTTGTGTTGCCTGCCCCTTGAACAAATCTTCCTGTTGCAAGAACGATTCCCAACTCTCCTCTCCTAATGCCACCGACAAATGATATCTGCATACTCGTGTTTATGATAGGTTCTGTTTGTCTTAGCCTTTTGTGAAACATTTCCATTACCCACTGTGTTGGTCCAATGACTTTTCCTCATCATTTTGTAAAATTACATCTTTTAGGCGTTCCCCCTTCCCTTCCCCCGGCCTATAAATTGTCCAAGATTCGCACTTACGTGTTAAAACTGGTTCTATGTAACATGCAATGATTCCGTGTTTGACCTTCATTCATTGGCAGAGATTTATTGTGCAAGATGATCTTCGTTTGGTCAAATGCAGTTTTTGCTTGTTGCGTTAATTACCCCTATCTCTGTTATTGATGTTTCCAAATACTTGAAATTTTTGTAATATTACCTTTAACCTAACTGAACACTTAGCATTTATCCCTTTCTTTATCGTGATTTGTATCGTGATTTCTGGCTTTCAAATATTAAATCTCTCTCCCCCCCCCCCCCCCCCCCCCCCCCCCCCGTTTTTTAAAGCTATCAATGGAAACTAACTCTGCTTACTACTCATGTCTGCAATTCTCAGTTCCTTGCTGTTTTTGTTAACCTCTAATTCTTTTGTCCTGTGGCTCCATGCTAAAAGGACTTTCTAACACACTGAGAACAAGATTTCCTAATGTTTGCTTTATTCGGGTTGTTTAGCTCCTCGTTTACTGAGACATGACAAGTTCTGTACATGTGTTTCATGTGTACATGTGTTCCATGTGTACATATGTTCCACACTAGTCATTTTTGGACATTGTTTAGTCCAATTCTTAGCATCATTTTTTAATTTATTGTAAACTGTTTTGGACGTTTTACTTCTTTGTTAATCCTACAATGCTTATGCTTAATTTACAATCCACAAATTGCACACGCTTATGTAAATGCCCTAGCCCATTGTATTCTTTTTTTTTTTTTTAATTACTCTATGCCTGTTCCCTCTGTGCCTTCGTGGAATCCTACAGGTTTCTAAAATAACCTCTAACAGCAGTAGCACCACAGTAATAATGGCAGCTTAACTAACAGCAGTAATAGCTGTAGTAGTAGAATAGTACATGTTACCCCACTAGGACATCACACAAGCGATGAACACCCGATGACACAAAGTGCCACCATGCGGAAGAGAATCACCCATGGAGAGGTCCCAGAAACTGCGTTCAGCCATTAGATAATATTTATGGCCTGGCTATATTGCGGCCCCTGGCAAGAGCCAGAATAGGGCTTCAAATAACGACAAATTGCATCTCACAAATGGCATCAATAGCGCCCCTTGTGGCTACACATGCAGCAACATTTTAGTAGTAACAGTAGCAGCAATCCAACAATAGTAGCACCAACCCAACAACAGTAGCAGCAACCCAACAACAGTAGCAGCAACCCAACAACAGTAGCGGTTGGAGTAATGCTGGCTCACCTTCTTGGCACACTTTTTTGCACTTTGTTGTTGTCTTATTTATATTCCTCATTCAAAGATTGTTTGTCACGGCCTATAATTATTTATGTTTTGACAGACCAAAAGTCAGAATGAACTGACTCATCAGGTGTAATAGATTTTTTTGTGGTTTTGTTTTGTTTAAGTCACTAAAAGCTACACAGAATTAAAGGATTAAAACAGTATGAAATAATCACTAATGCGGGGCTTAGTGACAGAGCTAAACAAGCTCCAGGAAATCAACAGGGCGAAAAAAGACGCTGACGCTAAATATAACACTCACTGAAAAAATACATAATAATAACAGACATAGAAAGTCATTTTCCTGGAACCCATAACGCAACAAAAAAAAAAATATAGAGAAAAATAGTAAACCAAGGTGTCGTCTGCTCTTTGTTATTATAAGCATAGTTTGTAACACATACAATATGCATATCTCTGGTCCACCAAAACACGGGAGAGTCAGAGATGGTTCACATGAGAGTGTGTAGCGCCAACTGCATGAGATGACAACATCTAGAATGTCTTAGCGTGTGATGTTTAAGGGTCTACTCTTGCACCGGGTCTGTTAAGAAGAAGAACAACAACAATATCAACAATATTAACAAAAAACACTGGCCTGCAGACAGTAATGAAAAACTAAATAAAAACCAACAGTGAGATACCAAACACGAGAACAAACAATCAACTCGTGGAAAACTCTACATTTTTGCCCTGGCGGCGACGTTAATTTATTATTTTCGATTTCCAACTGCCAAGTGATTTACTCTAACTACCCAGAGACCGGGGGAAATTTCTAGAAGTCCACGTGAAAAAATCCTAGCCACATTCAGTTTACGTGATCGGAGACATCTGGGACGTTGAAGAGGATTTGTTGAACTAGATCTTCATAAAGTAACAGTAGTCTAAATACCTGAAAGATACAGAAGAAAGATGAGAAGTGCGTATACTTTTAAAGAATAGGTTAGATATGTGACTAATAAAAAGACATTATTCATAACATATTTTGTTGCAGGCACGTTAATACACGAAGCTTTCGGTCACAAAGCATACTTTGCCAGCTTGTAAGACGTATCCAAGCGTCCAGTGATAACAGGAAATGGGATAGGCAATGCCCGAATAGAAAAAAGCCGTCGCAATTAAAACTTATGCAAAAGAAAATCACAGTTAACATTAATTTAAGCGGAAATGTAGTATTACATTTTAAAAAAAAAGATGTACGAAACCCGATAGCATGAGCACTAAACGAATCGGCAATTCAAAGGTACTAAACTAAAATGCACCCAGCTCAGCAAGATATACCTACTAAGTAAATCAAAGTCCCAGCCAGTTCGTTAGAAAACCAACCTTCTCCAAGACATTCATTAAGTTCGCATTTGATCACATTGTATTATGCAGCGATTTCATGGTTCCCGCCAAATTGTCTCGATGTCAAAACCTGGCACGGATCACAACCATAATAGCAGAAAGTATAGGAATACGCTATAATAATTTTTTTGACGAGGGGACTTTGCAGACTTTCAACTTCATGTCAGCGAAACGATTATAAATGTTCTAAGTTTCCTATAACATGCAATCTGCCTTTGCTACATTGTTCCCCCTTTGATAAGATTTGTGACTGTAGCTATTTGTTTGGGCAACGCGCTTGAGCCTAGAGTCTGGTCTGTTTGCAGCTTCAAGCGGCAGTATGACCATCCAACGATCTTCCAAGGGTCCAATTGCATTCAACAGCGTTGATCAAAGCGGGGCCAATGTCGTCATTGAGAACACAACTTCCGGTGCACGGGCCAAGGTATGGTTGCTTGATTGGTTGTCTTTTCAGGTTCAGTTTTAAACTTAATATCCCATACATTCGAATGTATGTTACCTGCGCCATGAAAGGCCTGTCGTGGTGAGGTTGGTGTAGAAAATCTTTTTCCTACCAGGCACCTAAGTGCCATTTCAGGGGGACTGTTGCGTGTCACTCCTTTCCCTAAACTCGGCAACCAGTTGGCAATAATATTCTTGCTCGTACTTGTCAGTAAGTACATTTTACCACACCAGGACATCACACACAGCGATAAACACCCGGTGACACAAAGTGCCACCATGCGGATGAGGATCACCCATGGAAAGGTCCCGGAAACCTCGTTCAACAGTTAGGTTATATAAGGCTCCCCGGCAACAGCCAGGGTGGAGCTTCAAAATAACGGAAAATTGCATCTCACAAGAGGACGACTTATAATTAAAGTATGTATTGTTCGTACGTGTGTTGTAGATTTTGGTATGTGCTGACGAAGGGCTTTCTGCTCGCTCCGTCACTTTGTCATTCGCTTCTGTGATATAGTGGAGCTGACTGGCTCTACTTTTCGTTTGGTTTAATATCTTTTTATTGTGCTGGGGTATCAAGACCCATTCTAGACCTGCTTATTGATAAAATGGTTCTTAGGATTTACGCTAGCGATCAATTGAAATGGTTTGGTTACATTAAAAGACATAATACTGTTTTAAAACCCATACTAGAGGGAAAAGTCGAGCGCAGGAGAATAAGAGACAGACCATGATAACTGTGGGGGTGGGGGGACAACATCAAGAAATGGACAAAAAGCAGTCTGTGAGAGTGTACAACCTAGACAAAGGACATACAAGCAACCGTCACGGTGGAGACGGCATCTGATTGATTGATTATCACAATAGGGAGTCACAGGCTGGGTTTGTACTGATGCCAGTTATGTTTCTTCTGTGGGTTTTATTGACAACGCTTAGGTATTTCGTTTTAGACAGTCTTCAACCCATGCTAGACGGAAGGGTTTCGTTTTCGACAGTCTTCAACCTATGCTAGACGAAAGGGTTTCGTTTTCGACAGTCTTCAACCCAGGCTAGACGGAAGGGCCAGGGTGTGATTCCGACATTTACATTGTCGTCTGTCATTTCTTTAGGTTACGTGCACTTGATCAGCGTGCTCTTGAGAACACACAATATCAAACGGGCGGGTACGCCGCCACAGAGAAAACATGACGGGTTTGGAAAGTGAAGGGGGAGACGTGAACTTTTTTTAAAATTGTATAATAATAATAAGAGTAATTGTAATAATGATGATGATGATATGCTATGCTAAATGACAAATAAAAAATAGCAACTTTGAAATAACGAGGAATGCGTAATTAATATTTAAAAAGAGACCTATGTGAAGGGGGAGTAGGAGCTCCTAAAAATTATTGCTGAGGGCCTCAAACAATTGTTCGGGGGTGGGGGGGGGGGGGGGGGGGGAATAAATACAAATATATACGTGGGAGTGACAGGAAATTTTTCTCACCGGGTACCACCTGCCCTTGCTAGGCCGTACGATGCCTGTGTGTCCGGAACTTTCGTGCTGTCAGCATGACTAGTCTCATGAAGTATAAAGAAGACCCCGAATGCATTAGAAAGATGGTACTCAGAAACTGACAAGAATGGTGCTTAGGAAAACTTAAACGATACACGCAAGTCATGTTATTGCGCTGACTATAGAAAAGGGAGACAAAAAAGGGGGGGGGGGCGGGCGAGGGTGGTTACAACTTGGGATCTGCTGCCACTACTTGTGGTATGTGAAACAACAAGACACATTTAGAGTAAAGCTGACATAGGTCTACGAGAGACAACCCGACACAGTTTAGAGTGATGCTGTCATGGGTCTATGAGAGACGACAAGACAGCACTTAGAGTATGGCTGAAATGGGTTCTGTGAGACACGATTAGACAATATTTAGAGTGGGGCTATCATGGGTTCTATGTGAGACGACAAGACAACATTTAGAGTGGGGCTAACATGGGTTCTATGTGAGACGACAAGACAACATTTAGAGTGGGGCTGACATGGGTTCTATGGGAGAGGACACGACAACATTTTAGAGTGGGGCTGACATGGGTTCTATGAGAGATGAAAAGACACAATTTAGAGTGGGGCTGACATGGGTTCTATGAGAGATGACAGGTCAACATTTAGAGTGGACTGACATGGGTTCTATGAGAGATGACAAGACAACATTTAGAGTGAGGCTGTCATGGGTTCTATGAGATATGAGAAATGACAGGTTAACATTTAGAGTGGGGCTGACATGAGGAGTCCATGAGAGATGACAACATTTAGAGTGGGACTGACATGGGTTCTATGAGAGATAAAAGGTCAACGTTTTAAGTGGGCTCCCATGTTGAAAAGTCAAAATAGTCAAAAAGTTACAATAAACAATCAAACATGACAACTTAAATGTAAGGAGTTGAAAGTCTTTAACTTTGTCCATGTGGACAATTTTTAACTTTATTAAAACTATATAAAATGACTTGGCTGTATATTTTTGGAATTTCTCTCTAACTGTGGGACACAATTTTTTTTCAGAAATCAGCAATATAAATAATTATAGAGCAGAAAACACTAATGTGAATGACTGCACTGATCATTTCATTAAAAACGGTTTTAAGAAATTAAAAATTTTCATTTTATCTAGTATATTCAGGTGATTATAATGACAACAAAATAATGAACTGACCTGGGATTGAATGTGAAGCCATGTAAATTGATATGCCTGTTGGCCTTGGTGAATTCTTGATTGTGACTAAATAACTTTACAGACCCAGAGCCTGAGAGGCTGGCGAGTACAGAAATCAGTGGGTGGCAGAATCGTACAAGACATCCCCCTCAAAGATTACGAACTGGCCCCAAATACCAAGTACTCTGTAAGTACACCATGCATGTTATGTAACAAATGCTGAATGATAGTGTCTGTTTAGTATGAACCATTCTAGATGTCAGTCAAGTGGTGAAGTGTAATACATTTCGAAAGGTCATCATACAAACTGTAAATTGTCTACAAATTGTCGACACTAGTGTTACATGGTAAGTTTTTCTCGTGTGATACGAGAATCTGTGAGGTGTGTTTCTTCAATGACAAGCTAAAATTATATAGTAAAAACTCTTATTTTTAAGTTGAGATGAGTTTCAAGAACTGACATCACAGCACTCAAGACATTCCTATAAGCACTCCATCCCCACCTTCAGCAGCCAGCTAAAAGTTCCAACTCTGATGGTACCAGTAGCAGTTTGATTGTATCTCTGTCTTGCCTTTCCTCTAAGTGTATAGTATCGACCAAATCCCCTGGTCACTACTGGTTGCACAATTCTCCTTTGTCGTGTGACATAGTTATATTTTTCTTGTTTTAGTCCATGCTGTGTCGTTAATTTGAACTCTCCTTCTATTAGTCCAGGCAGTATGATATAATGTATTTCTTACTTTAGTAAATGCTGTATCATAAACGCTAGCGTCTGTGGCATAGGTGTTGTGAACATGTTTTATAATACAAGACTGCTGGGTTCGATCCCAGCTGCAAACAGTTTGTCTTGCATTGGTTTCGACAGTGGTACCGAAGGTTGACCTTTCGGTAGCAATGGCTAACTGACAGTAAAGTTTGCCTAGAAAAACCATAACAGCCCCCCCAAAAATTTTTGGTGCTGGTTCTGCAACGTCCTGTAAAGGATTTGCAGTTAACTTTTGTATCGTAAACAGCTAGTATCTTATACAAGGGAATCAAGTGCATTATGATTTGCTTTGAGGAAACAAACAATTGTTGCTGTAATTACTGCCATTGACATGTCATTAGCAAGTGAGTGTCATCTAAAGTAGCAATGACAAAACAAACGAAGACCATGCACTGGGTGACATTTATTGACACTCGCTTGTGAATGTTTTCTTTGTAACAGATCTGGGCCAAGGGAGCTAAGGACCGGGCCACATCAGACAATGAGCAGATCGCTGACGCTTTCTCTTTTGGTACTGGTTCCTGCATCTGGACAATTATTGATGAAGCTGGAAATGTAAGTTATATTAAAAGCAAATGTGAAGTGGGATGAGCAAGAAAGAGAGAGAGAGAGAGAGAGAGAGAGAGAGAGAGAGAGAGAGAGAGAGAGAGAGAGAGAGAGAGAGAGAGAGAGAGAGAGAGAGATGTATTTCTTTACTTCAAAGGGCAGAACTTCCACATCATCTTATTTACCATAAGGAGCCGTGATAGCGCAGTCGACAGGAGGCTCGCTTTCAAATCCAGTTGCGACTCGCTGCAGCCGACGGCTGGTGTTTGAAACCAGATGGTTCCCCGGGTTTACCCAACCTCTAGGAAATGGGTACCAGAGTTGACATTCTAGGGTGAATTGAGGAACGACGCTGTAGCTACGGAGTTATATGCGGACGGCAACACAGGCGGACAGTTTCTTATCAGCTGTCTGTTCTGGTGGCAGAGCACTTATGGTTTCTTTCCGTGTGCAATGACGCTGGTTCACATCTCCCGATGTTAAAGTCCAGAGGATAGACTTCATCATACCAGGTTTTACCCCATACACTTGTTTCCGCAGAGCGGCATAAATATACAACTAGAACCACAAAGTTAATTTCACTCATTGCGTGAAAGAGGGTCCTTTATGTTTAATCCTGTTTGTTACCAGGGCCCCCTATGGGAGACGTAGCCATTACCATAATACACAAAAATGCCTTTTGATGAAAACACTGAGGCAGCATAAGAACACTGAGGTAGTATGAGAACACTGAGGTAGCATGAGAACACTGAGGTAGCATGAGAACACTGAGGTAGCATGAGAACACTGAGGTAGCAGAGAACACTGAGGTAGCAGAGAACACTGAGGTAGTATGAGAACACTGAGGTAGCATGAGAACACTGAGGTAGCATGAGAACACTGAGGTAGTATGAGAACACTGAGGTAGCATAAAAACACTGAGGTAGCATGAGAACACTGAGGTAGCATGAGAACACTGAGGTAGCATGAGAACACGAGGTAGCGTGAGAACACTGAGGTAGCATGAGAACACTGAGGTAGCATGAGAACACTGAGGTAGCACGAGAAAACTGAGGTAGCATGAGAACACTGAGGTAGCATGAGAACACTGAGTAGCATGAGAACACTGAGTAGCATGAGAACACTCAGACATAGATAATAAATTAAAGATAAGAAGACGATATAAACCTAATAACTTTAGTGATCCACTGAGATTTGAACCAGCCCCGCCAAATTATTCTAGTGCCAAGCTGGTTGCTATCATGGCTACTGCCTTGCTTTATTTTTCTAGATAAGCTTTCAGTGACTTCCTGCTGCACCTTCCTCAGACTGTGATGATCTGTTTGTGCTTCTGAACTGCTCACCAACTCCCAAAGAGCCTTGACCATATCAAGCTTGTCATATATCAGTTTACCACAAAATGGTGCAGAACTAGCCAGTCTGTCCACCTCTTTGTTTCCGAATGCACCTACACACCTGGAGAAAATATCCAAAGCACATCAACTACCCAGGACTTCTTGAATGAGCTTCCCTGTCTACTTGGAGCTTACCTGTCTCCACCTTTCAGAACATGCTTTTTGAGTCTGTTACAATCACAATGTGTGTGTGCAGCTGGTTCTCACTCCAAAGGAAAGCTCCAGTGACTACCTCCATCTCTATTTGTAGCTAGATGTTGTGATATCATATATCAGGCTTTGTTGCCCACCACAACATCATACAATCCCAAATATGTAGTAAACTAAGCTATGGAGATATTGTCCATGATATTCTTGTTAACAAAAGAACTAGACCAGTATAATTCTGCAAAGGTGGAATGTTAATTGTACCAGTGTCTTCTAAACTGTAAAACTGAGAATAACTGAAATTGTAAAACTCAGAATAACTGAAATTGTAAAACTCAGAATAACTGAAATTGTAAAACTCAGAATAACTGAAATTGTTAAACTCAGAATACCTGAAACAGGAGCACAACATAAATTAGCTCTCTACAGTTACAAACAGAGAAATAGAATGAAAACAAAGAAAGTAATAAACAAGTGGTGCAAGATAAAGTGGCATAAGTGCAATTGTAAATATAACAGAAATCAGTCAGAATAACTCCCTTTGTGTGTGTATGGGTAGAAAGGCTCCCCACCCCGCCTCCCCCCACACCCCCACCCCACCCCCCAGCATGTTATAAAAGTTGACTAATTCAGGATGTTGCCTTTGAAGTAAAAGTGTACATGCTTGAGAACCAATCGTCTGCATACATATAAGCCATAGCTGTTAAATGGATGTGCACAGGAAACTCACTTCTTGAACACGACTAAAGTCCAGAAGTAAATGAACAACCAGAACTTTCCACCAGAATTTACAGCTGGTGAACGCAAAGAAGAAGAAGAACGAGCATACACAATTTATTTTTAAAGGGTTAGGTCATGGGCACGCAGGCCCCTCTAACATTCTGCCCTTCGAAGCAGAAGAAGAAGAAGTTAGAATAATCTTCCAGGGCAAACACGATGATCATAAACTGCTGTAATATGTCTCCAGCAGAAAAGATGTAGTCCAGAAATGTATCCATTCCTGAGACTGCTGTGTGCATTAGATATGTCACCATACAGCTTCTGACTTTCTCTGCCCTTCGGAGCAGTTTGTATTAGTTACTGATCACTGATGACTTCGTGAAAAGCTTATTGAGTTTACTCGCTGTTAAGATCAGCGTTTCTAGCATGTCACTTGAGTACTGAGTTTGAATTTCTTGCCAGTGCATCCAAAAAGATACTTGAATAGGACAGTATGGAGGAGATGGTGGGAAAGGGAACTGGTTACCTACATTATAAAGATGTTTTTTTAATAATCTATGATAATCGACATTATAACAGCAGTGTCTGTGTTTAATTATTGTGTAACCTACATCAGATTATCAAGTTAACATTTTTATTATAACAATTTGTTGCAGGAGAAGGCAACCCTTGTTGCCAAATTCAGCGGGTAAATGCTGCGATGAGCCCACAACTTTGCCTGATTTGGAAAGAGATATCTCATTTTCTCCAGGACATTTCGTGCAGTTATCGGCAGCATTTACTTTCGTTTGTGATGGAGAGAGAGAGACAGTTTCAAGAATATAGGCAGATGAATAGTTTCACAACAGTTATAAACCACTGTATATTTATGTTTTCTTAGAAAACAAACTGTATTTTAATTCCAATGCTAGTTTTATTACGCAAATAGAATGGCTTATCACCCCCTCCCCACTCCCAAACTTGACACTATGTGTACAATTTTGTTCGCGATTTTGTTAGCGTCAGGCACAATTTTTTTGCAGCCAAGAAAGTCCTTCACTATGTGCCTAAGTTGAAATTTTAAGTCTTCCTAAACTTTTTTTTAAATAGAAATACTTTAAACACAAACACTAGGAAATTTTAAAAATGTATATATACTTCTTTCAGAGTGTTCATAAACATATACAAAATCAATATTTTTAAGACGTATTAACTATGGCACTTGGTATTTTACAACATAACAAAAATGTGCACGTATTCAAATTCTGAAAGTTTTAAATGTTGCTTATAGATCTCACATTGATGAGAATCAATGAAACATAGTCTTCTGTTCAAGTATATTATTTCAGAATAACTATGAGTATTGAAAGTAACTAAAAACACACAAAAACAGCACATTAAATATATAGTGAAGATAAACATACAGAAAATAAAACAAACAAAAGATAAATGTTTGATGTATAACAAGACTATTCCTTCCTTAAAGAGAAAGTTTATATTTATATTTACTTCATAAATATTTTCATTTCGAATTTTTTATGATTTGTAAAAATATGCAGCTGTTGCCCTTTGACTTACAACCAAACTATACAAGTGCCTTGCTATAAATATGTGATGGTATGGAACAGTGTTTTAAAGTTACTTGTAACATTAAACTCCATTTTGCTGCGATAGTAGTGCTTGCTGAAATAGTTTATCTAACATTAGATTAGAATCTTTAGAACCTTCTAGAACTTTTATTTTATGAATGAGTTAATAGTAGAGACAGTATGATAAATAAGGCGACATGTTTTAGACTGGATAATAATTTGTAGATTGGACATTACTGCTTGGCAACAGCAGAAACAACATCATGGATAACAAATGCAAAAGGAAAAAAATCACAATTAATTCTTTAAATTATATATTGAGTTTTTAAAACATAAGTGATCTTACACTGATACCATGTCACACGATGTTCATCGCAAACATGGGATTTCAGATATCCGTACAGCAGTCAAATGAAGAGGAGAGGAAACGCTGAACTAGGTGATAACTGTTTTGTATGTTAAACATGAGAAGAGTGGTAGGTGCTCATTTGAATCCATTGGAGACTGTCTCTATTTAGTGCTCAAATTAATTTGTATTTTAATTTGTTGTCACTTCTGCATCTTTCCTGTTATTTTCAAAGCTTACATTTTTATGAAGTTCTTTCACTTTTTTTAACGGCAAAATCATTCCACAATTGACCAAAGGAGGATACAGTATTGAAACATTAAGCATTAAGATTAACAACCGCTCAGTCGAGAATCTCCAATTTATGATTTAATTAACTGGAAATTAATGAATAACAAACCAAATATTTGATGACAGTACAACACACTCATGTTATATTACTGGCTGTCAGTTTGTCTTTATGGCATATGTACTTTAAATCAGAGTTTTAAATTTGTGATGAATGTCATACCTTCCAAACATGACACCTGTAAGTGATGTGAAGCTGATTTTCATATTTAAAGCTCACTGAAACACAGTTTTTAATTGTAGCTTGTAATGATATCTTTCCAGGCAACAAAATCTGTAGCAATTAAGCTGAGAATGAGTTTCATTTTATACTACTTATTTTGTTAATATTATATTTTAAACCATGCTTTTTATACAGTATACTTTACTGTGTAGCATAACATTTTCTTTCTCAGTGCTTAGTAAACAATAAAAGAGTATTACAATTATGAGTTTGTGGAGTTATTTTTTCAACATGGGTGTTTTTACAGAAAAATGATTTCCCACTTAACTTGAGAAATAAGCAAGATGGAAATTTTTGAAATGAAACACGTCTGAACCTCTGATATTTATGTAATGCTACTGTCTTTTTATATTTTATCAATAAACACTTCATATATAATAGGAAGTGTTGTATCTTTGCTGGGTTTTTGTTTTACTTGTATCATATACTTTTGCTAAATGTCATCATCATGTCTTTGTTTCATTTTGTATTCACTTGTTAAAGTCATGTTGATGTTCTATATACATGTATGTATAAGTTATGGCAATGGAACAATTATGTGCTATGTTTTGCCTCTAAGCCACACCACACCCATGAGACTTTCATTCTATTCCTTTAGTTTGACAAGCATCTACTGTGATATTTCTTCTTGATACATGTCTGTTTGGCTAACAAACAATTTCAGGTTAATTGGGAACTTTCCTTATAGACTATCCTATCCCTGCATTTTTAATTAATCTGCTATATTTGACCTTAGCTTTGACATTGATTGTATAATGTTTTTTTCTTCATGGATTCATGTCAAAACTATTTTATATTTACTCCGAGAAGCTGGACATTGTCAAAATTTTGTGTGTTTCAGGTGAAAAATCATGAACAATTACATATTATCTGTGTTGTGATTCTGATAAAGACATTCAGCTGCTTATTCACTGCTGCTCAATTGATCACACTTCTCATAAAAACGGATACCAGATGATTTTTAGAATGTTCTCGGAAGGAAAGGTGACAAGCCAGGAAACAGCCAACTTCCTTCACACACTTTAACTACCTTCAAATATAAAAGAAGAAACAAGGATACAAAAAAGCATGGCTAAATAGAGAAATCATTAGGGATATTTTCAACACTGTCCCCTAGAGTTTTTTTAAAGCAGACGCAGAAAATTAGTGACATAAGCAATTGAAGGATGCAGACTGTGAGTAAATAAAGGTAAAATAAAATTGAAGGACCCTTTTCCACGCATTCAGGCATACTGAACACACAGTGCTAGGTCAATATATTTGACAGATCAATTAGCACTCAGTGGGTAATGTCGATATCCCGCCTTGACTTCCCAGGTATTTACCTCATACCCATTAAATGCTGAGATGGCCTGGGAGCCAGGGTCAATTTTTTTTTAAGTCCAGCTCCAATTGGATTTGAACCCATGGCCTTTGGATCAGCTGCTACATCGGGGCAGCTCCTAAGTAAATATAAACTGAGGATAAATGATTATATCTAAATTAGTCTTAGTCAAGATTTCAAAAGCCATCAGGGCACCCCATATTTGCTCTGTTCCTGTGCCATCTAAATATGCAGACGGTTAGGCCATAAAAAAAAAGACACAGAAAAGTCAAATCAGAAATTATTTCAAAAACACAATGAAAGTTTAGGCCCAGTATACCACACAAACAAAACTATAGCAATATTTGGTACCACTCCATTATTGCAGCTAAATGAGAAAAAAAGAAAACACAAAGAATTAATAAATGTACCCACTAGATCAAACTGTAAGGAAAGATGCCAGATGTGAGACAAATTTGTGCTGCCTATAGAAGAATACTTAGAGAAAAAAATCTTAACATCAAAGAAAATACAGTCTGATCTATGTACATGTGCCAGTTAGCGCAGTCGGTAGGAGGCAAACTTTAAGGCGACTATGCAGCCACTGTCGCCAGATGTGCGGTTCCCGGGGTTCATCCAGCCTCTGTGTTGGGTACCAGAGTGATAGTTATGGGGTAAAAAAAGGAAATTGCTGTAGCTACAGAGTCAAAGAACGGCGATACAGGCGGACAGTTTCTTATCAGCTGTCCGTACTAGTGGCGGAGCACTTATGGTTTATAACTGTGTGCAATGACTCTGGTTCACATCTCCCAACTTTACCTGTGCCAGTTCATGAAATTATATAATTTTTTTTTAATATGAACTTTGAAGGTACATGATAAAAAGCTTTTAGAAGCTTTTTTGAAATATTCTATTGAAAAATGACAAACTTATGAAAAAGTGAAGACTACTCTGTATCAGATTGCATCAGACGGTAGAAAGAAACACAAAAAGTGATAACTGGAATGTGAAATTTGGAGAGAGAAAACTATGGGAGAGACCAAAGACAATGTTTATAAAACAGGTAGGAACAGATCTAGCAATGCATTCATACATACATAATATTACCCAAAACAGCAGACTATAAACAGAAATTACCAGGCAGCTTCAGCTCCTGTCGGCTGAAAGATTTGGTTCAATATTTAATGTCAGACTTCATCCTGTTCGTTTTGATTATACATTTAAGTGCAGTCAACTTTATAAAAATAGATTTCAAATATGTTTTCAGTCATATTTTCTAAAATAGTATTTGTGCTTCTTAATATGAGGAAAACTCGATCTGAACAAGTTAATTTGAGAATACAAATAAAAATTAAACTATTTGAAGCAAGTAGAAATATCAGGGAGAATTTTACTTACCAAGACATTTTTTATTCCCTAAAAATGTGTGGGTGTATTGCTTATATATATATATTTTTTTTTTTGTAAAGCTGAAAGAAGGAACTTAAGTCAACAGGTATGCTAAGTTTAAAAAAAAAAAAAAAAAACTGACAGCCATTGTTAAGAATAATTGTTTAAACAAACAAATTAAAAATTTAAAAACAGAGATCTTAAATGCTAAAAAGATAGTGAGTATATTAGAGTTGTTTTTTTTTTTTCAAGAAATGCTTTTAGTTGGACACTAAATTGTGACAAAAAGATGAGATGTTGTAGACTGAAGTACAAATCCTGTGAGGATTTAGAGATGGTATTGATTTGTAATACAAACTTAATAAGATATAAAACTGAAGAGGGAAAACTAACAAGATAGTATGGATTTTATGGACAAATACGAAACAGTAAATGCTAAAAAAAAAAAAATCAATATTAGAAACTATTTGATGTTTTTAATGGAAACTATTTCCTGATCCATTAAAACTATTCCTTGCTCTGTCTTTTAACTATTCCTTGACCTATCTTTTAAACCATTTGTTGCTCTGTCTTTTAACTATTTCATGATCTGCTTTTTAAATAATTCCTTGATCTATCTTTAAACTATTTCATGATCTGCCTTTTTAACTATTTCTTGATTTTCCTGGCAAATATTCCCTGTTTTACAATATTAGAAACTATTTGATGTTTTTAATGGAAACTATTTCCTGATCCATTAAAACAATTCCTTGATCTGTCTTTTAAATAATTCTTTGATCTGTCTTTTAACTATTTCATGATCTGCCTTTTAAATAATTCCTTGATCTGTCTTTTAACTATTTCATGATCTGCCTTTTTAACTATTTCTTGATTTTCTTGGCAAATATTCCTTGTTTTAACTGTACATATGTTTCCCCAATATCCCTAGAAATAATTCCATCCTCTCAGCTGAAACAATTCTATCCTTTCACTTGAAATAATTCTATATTCTCTCTGACTTGAAATAATTTTACACTCTTACTAGAAACTATTTGCTATCTTTGACTAGAAACATGTGTTTAATCCCTGTACAAATTATTCCATGCTGTTTTCCAAAACATTGCTTCTCCTATTACAAATATTTTGTGTACTCAATTAACACTTGTCAATAAAATGTATTCCTAGCTCTTAAAAATAGTACTGCTTGCTCTCATTAGAATAATTCCATGCTCTTACTTAAAATGTTCCATCCCCAAACATTTTCCATCCACTACAACATCCTTTCAATATAACCTACTACATTCTCTCACTAAAAACTACTCCACCCTTTCAAGAGAAATTATTGCACATTCTCAGTGGAAAATATTCCACACTTTACTAGAAGCTATTCTGCTCTTCACAATAGAAACTGTTCTACCCTTTCACTTGAAATTCTATTCCATTCACTCACTAGAGATTACTCCACAATCTCATTTAAAACTATTCCATTCACTCACAGTAAAAATATTCCATCAACTCTCACCAGAAACTCTTCCAGACTCTCACCAGAAACAATTTCACTCTCACTAGAAACAATTTCACTCTTATCTGAAACAGTTTCACTCTCACAAGAAACTATTATACCATTCACTCAAAGTATGTATTTATTCCCTCACAATAAACTATTCCATTCACTCACAGTAAAATACTTCATTTCTGACTCACAGACATCCCATTAGTAGCTATTCCAGATTCTCACTAAAATTCCATTGCACTCTACAGTGAACTATTCCATTCTCTCATTATATAGTTGTTCACCCTTTCTATAATTACATCCCCTCACTGAAAAATTTTCCCTTTTCCTCCCTAGAAACTATTCTTCCATCTCACTAGAAACTATGACACCCTCTCCTTAGAAGCTTTTTTCATTTTTTGAATATGCATATTCTTTTTTCCCCATAGAAACTATTTAAGTCTCTCACTTAAAACAAGTATGTGCTCTCACAGGAAACTACTCCATACTTGTACTAGAAACCACCACACGCATTCTTCACAGTGCTTGTTTACTTATTCTCATCGGATAAAACTCAGCTCTCTCACTGGAAACCATTTCTGCTGTAACTTGAAATGCCAACATTCTAGTGAAACTGTTCCAAAACCTGACTAGAAACCACTCCATTCAGTAAAAATTTGTGTCTTGCTCTGATTAAAAAAACTATTCCTTCTCTAATCATTAAAAAAAATTCCTACTAAAAACTATTCCTTGCTGAAACTAAAAAGTATTCCTAGTTCTAACTTGAAATTTGTGTTTGTTCTAACCAAAACATTTGCCCTAACTAGAAACTATTTCGCTATGTGCACATCAAGAATTTCAGCCCTTGTTGTGCTGGTCATGAAGCTTTCTGATCCCTCCATTCGACAGTTGTTGCTATTGATGTAAACATTGGTAAATCTGTACAGGTCTGCTTGACAAATGTTCTCCTTGGTCTACCACTTCCTCTTTTTGCCATCAGTTTACTCTTCGGTACTTTCTTTAATAGTGTTTCATGTCATAAGGGTAACCAAGCCTTGGAAGCTTTGATAGTCTTTGCTGTCATAGGGGTAACCAGGCCATGGAAGATTTGATAGTCTTTCCTGTCATAGGGGTAACCAAGCTTTGGAAGCTTTGATAGTCTTTGCTGTCATAGGAGTAACCAGGCCATGGAAGCTTTGATAGTCTTTCCTGTCATAAGGGTAACTAAGCCATGGAAGCATTGATAGTCTTTCATGTCATAGGGGTAGCCAAGCAATGGAAGCTTTGATAGTCTTTCCTGTCATAGGGGTAACCAGGCCATGGAAGCTTTGATAGTCTTTCATGTCATAGGGGTAGCCAAGCCATGGAAGCTTTGATAGTCTTTGCTGTAAATGGGGTAACCAGGCCATGGAAGCTTTGATAGTCTTTCCTGTCATAAGGGTAACCGAGCCATGGAAGCTTTGATAGTCTTTCATGTCATAAGGGTAACCAAGCCATGAAAGCTTTGATAGTCTTTCCTGTCATAGGGGTAACCAGGCCATGGAAGCTTTGATAGTCTTTCCTGTCATAGGGGTAGCCAAGCCATGGAAGCTTTGATAGTCTTTCCTGTCATAGGGGTAGCCAAGCCATGGAAGCTTTGATAGTCTTTCCTGTCATAGGGGTAACCAAGCCATGAAAGCTTTGATAGTCTTTCCTGTCATAGGGGTAGCCAAGCCATGGAAGCTTTGATAGTCTTTCCTGTCATAGGGGTAGCCAAGCCATGGAAGCTTTGATAGTCTTTTCCTGTCATAGGGGGTAACCAAGCCATGGAAGCTTTGATAGTCTTTCCTGTCATAGGGGTAACCAAGCCATGGAAGCTTTGATAGTCTTTCATGTCATAGGGGTAACCAAGCCATGGAAGCTTTGATAGTCTTTCCTGTCATAAGGGTAACCAAGCCATGAAAGCTTTGATAGTCTTTCCTGTCATAGGGGTAACCAGGCCATGGAAGCTTTGATAGTCTTTCCTGTCATAGGGGTAGCCAAGCCATGGAAGCTTTGATAGTCTTTCCTGTCAAAGTGGTAGCCAAGCCATGGAAGCTTTGATAGTCTTTCCTGTCATAGGGGTAACCAAGCCATGAAAGCTTTGATAGTCTTTCCTGTCATAGGGGTAGCCAAGCCATGGAAGCTTTGATAGTCTTTCCTGTCATAGGGGTAGCCAAGCCATGGAAGCTTTGATAGTCTTTCCTGTCATAGGGGTAACCAAGCCATGGAAGCTTTGATAGTCTTTCATGTCATAGGGGTAACCAAGCCATGGAAGCTTTGATAGTCTTTCATGTCATAGGGGTAACCAAGCCATGGAAGCTTTGATAGTCTTTCCTGTCATAGGGGTAACCAAGCCTTGGAAGCTTAGATAGTCTTTCATGTCATAGAGGTAACCAAGAACTGGAAGCTTTAATAGTCTTTCATGTCATAGGGGTAACCAAGCCATGGAAGACTTGGCTTTGTGATTAACACTAGACCATGTGATAGTGCGGTCAGGAATCTTGAAAAATGTAAATGTTGTAACCATATAAAAGGTCTAAGGGTTTAGAAAGGACATCACTGGTAGGCATGGCCTTGGGAAGAAAAGGCAGGTGTTGAACAGAATGTAGGTGGACATAGGATATTAAAAACAACCTGGGTGTGGAAATAAAAAAGGTCACTTAAGCAGAGAAACTCACCAAATACTGAGAGTATACATTAACACAGACATCAACGCATGTGCTTGTGTTTGATGTGTGTTATTCACGGCACAAGACTAAAGGATACATGAGAAACTAATTTTTAAAAATTTAAGACACCTTTCAAAAAAAAGGTCACCAAAAACTATCAGGAGATAAAGAAAATATATAAATATGGACATAAAATGTCCTTGCTAGACACCAATGAAATAATATGTAAGCAAAGACTTGTTTAATTTGACTTAACTTTTGAGGCAATAGTTACTATTTATAAACATTTTCTGCCATGCAAACAAATGATTTTCAAACTATATTTTCAAACATAAAAACATTTTCTGCCACACAAACATATGATTTACAAACTATATTTTCAAACATAAAAACATTTTCTGCCACACAAACAAATGATTTACAAACTATATTTTCAAACATCTTCTTTCTTCTCCATACCGTGCGGCGTTTTTTAGTCATGTCTATCCACAACCCTAAGTCTCGTGTACTTTCAATCAACTCTGATACAGATGATCCCCCATTCCATTAAGTAAAAACTGTCCAGCATCTGTTCTCTCGGTCTCCCTCTGCCTCTCCTCCAACTTTCCTACCGTCACGATGTACTCCAGTTGTCTCCTTCTCATCACATGAGAATGTAGATTGTCTCTTTCTGATGCGGGAAATCAATTCTCTTCGTGAGTTAGTTTCTTTCAAGACGTCTTCATTAATCTTTTATTTGATCTGTCCAGGGTATTCTCATCATTCATCTATAAAACCACATCACTTCAGTATATCAATAAAGGATTTATATAGCTTTTAAGAATTCTCATTCTCGTCTCAACTGACAAAGAATATACAACTGATAATTCAGCAGCTGAAGGTGGCTGTAAAGTCATGGTGACATAGCTGTCAGTGCACCTGACAACCAAAACAATGGGTCCGTGTTCTAGAGGCAGGATTATTTTTCCTTACCAGAAGAGTTCTAAAGTTGACTCAGCTTCGCTAACATGTGTTCCAGGCAATTTTGGAAATGACCACCCTAAATTTATATTTTAGTTAAAAATATGTTAAGGCTGAACACCTAATATCTCAATGATTGTATCTACTGTGGGGCTTCCCTTGCTTAAATCATTGTAATTAACATTGTGTAGGTTTATAACTTTTATTTTCTAATTTATATTGTGTGTAATTCATACATTATCTCATAAACAAAATGTCTTAGTCTGTCATGCAAATATTTTTTTTGTCCTCTTGAAGGTTTGAAAGAAGGAACTGGAAGTTTGACTGTCCAAAGATCATCCAAGGGGCCACTTGCTATTGCCAGCATTGGACACAGTGGAGAAAATGTTGTCATTGAGAATACAACTTCTGGTACACGAGCTAAGGTAATTTTAATGGTCAAATTTCATCTGACATTCTATTGGTTAAACTCTACACAGAGATGAGACAAGTCTGACACATTTTTGTCCCATAACACCAGACTATGCAATCTTTGATTTTCTCTGTGATTTTATTTCTGTATTGACGAGATTTTAGCATGAATCCAAACTTCTCATGATAGAGCTATAAAATGTAGATTGTTTCTTCCTATCTGAAAGACATAGCTGAAGAACACAGACTGTTTCTGACTGATGTCTGAAAGATACCTGGCAAAGATAGTGGTTTGAGTATAATGAAGATATAGATATTTATGGAGGTATAACATGTAGGGTGAAGCTGACACCAAGAAATGTTAGTGTACAGACCCTTGCGGCAAACAGCCAGCAGCACTTGGACAGGGCTTGATCTTCAGTCACTGATATGCAGGTAATATGATCATTATAAAGCTAGTGTTCTGGCTTCAAGGTCGTAATGAGGGTGGAGGAAAATCAAAGAATAAATATCAGCTCGATAACTGCTGCGTGCTATCCCAACGTTTGGTGAATCTACACTACTAAGACGTTTGGTGACACTAGATGCAGGATCAAGCATGATCAGAGGCAGAGAACTATAGAGATGTAAATACATACAGCATTCTTGGACAACATCATCTGATGAGGCAGACAGGGCAGATAAGGTGTCCACCAAGTATGATGCCAAACTTAGGTTAATAAATCCCCCCCCCCCCCACACCCCCCCCACCCCAAAAAAAACATGACTGAAAAACAGTTAAAAACCAATTAACGGAGCTAAAACACACGTATTATGGAGCAGATATAAACAGTATTACAATACAAAATTTTGTGAAAGCTCTTGATTTCTTTGTGATTGACTGATCACAACAGAGCCATTCATCTTATGAATTTTGCCCAGTGCATTAGCTAATTTTGTTAAACCAGCTTGTATGGCGACCAGGTGAGAAACTCCTTGTGGTCTTTTACACTCGGGATAGGCAGAAAAGCCACATATTTCCCAGATTGTCAGTATCTATCATGGAATCAAGGTCGTAGGGTTGTGATCTCTATAGTACCGAGCCAAAGGGTTACAATTCATGGTTTCTGGATTTAAAAAAGAAACAAGAAAAACAATCACACTAATTTTTACTGTTTATTTCAAAACAATGATTCATTCAGTTTTTCTTCTTTCTCACTGCTTTGGATGTATAATATATATATATATCTTTATAAAAACATATCCACTGTGATTGCCAACCAAAGGTAAATCAGGTATCTGTGGGAGATCAAGCTGGCTAGTGTCCTATCTCAGAAATTGCTGTAATCACAAGGCATCATGCCGGATCATAAAGATGTATTTAACAGACACACAGTTCTGGACCCAAGCCTAAAGTGGATCAATGTGCTCAGAGGCTGAATGGTTGTGGAATAGTTAGTCGTGAATGTAGACGTCTGGTCAGCGAAGGGGTGGCGCCAGGCGTGTGGACTCCATAAGAACATCCATTGCCTCTTCCCCAGCAGGCAGGCTCTACTAGGGTGACCGACTGCTTCACAAAATTGTATCATATAGATTTTTCCTTCAAAAGAATTGTGGCCCGAGCCGAACTGAGTTTGCTCACTGTCTCGAAGAGTCAGCTAGAGAAACTAGGAGGAAGAATGAAACTATGCCGGTGATTCTGCAATGTACAAGAGACACCCTGATTGTGAGCATGCAAAACATCCTTGCAGTGTTGACTATTGCAGGTAGGTTAAAGGTGCTGCAGGCTAAGTCATATCTCAGAGTAGCTGCAGATAAAGCGCATTCTCTGTATGAAGCTTTGGCTGCAAGTATATATCAGAGGCTTAAAAGGGGAAAATCCTTGATGACTAAAGCAGAAATCAGCTAAAAAAAAAAAGCGGGAGCTACTGAGGTGGAAGTCAAACAGTTGATTCCTGACAATTCACATCCTGATGATCTGATTATCTACGAAAATGGTTCGGTATTGAGAGGGAAGAGAAGTACCTGGGGTTTCATAGCAAAATCCAGTGGAAAATCTTAAGTGCAGGACAGCCTAGCATATGATACAACATCTAGCATTAGAATGGAATTGGAGGCAGTCACTGCAGCTTGCCGGTGATTAGAGAACAAGAAAAATACACATGTCATAATTGTAACTGACTCTGAAAGCATGCTGAAAAAGTAAAGACAGGATTGCTTTGAGCAGAGTGGCAAGCTTCACTTGCAAGGTCACAGGTAGTGAAAATATTTTGTATCTTTTCTCCACATCATGCCGGGATGATGGGGAATGAACAGGCGGACAGACTGGCTGGATCTGCACCGCTGGGTGGTGAATTGATGCATGACAAAGCAGATGTGGTCAAAGCCTTTTGGGAACAAGTAACGAAGTCATAAGATAAACTAATTATGGGCTGGTGAGAATGATGCACCTGGGTGTGACCAGAGGGTTCGGTCAGCACACTACGCTCAGAGGAAATGCAAGACAGACATACAACCAGACTACGACTGGCACTATAAGTTTTGGAACTCTGCGCTGGCTGCTGAGGATGGAGACGGAGTACGTATGAAAATGCCCTAAATGATGTGATGTAATTCTTAACTCAACTCAACAGTTATGGACATATGATTCTTATCTAAGAGCAATACTCAATTAACAGACTTCCTTTCTGTAGATGTCTCTTAGGTTAATGAGAACTGCAGGAACTTATAATAACATTGACTTCCTCTCTGATTTATGAATATGTGTTTTACCTCAAAGCAAGGTTATATTAAACAGACTTTATCTCTGATATAGGGAAGTGCTTCTAATCTCAGATAACAGAACTGCTTATGAGTAAACTGTAGTAACTGGTATGAAATTAACCTTCTGAGTGAAGATTAGTCTAATCAAACATGAGGGAGCTTAAGCTATATTCCCACTGTGCTTGCTCTCTGTGTGTCAAAATTGGGACACTTACTTATGATATACCCTATCAGGTCATTTGTAGCTGGTCCTTGACTTTTATTTTATAATTTTATGCTCTCATATGCAATTTTGTGTGTGTGTGTGTGTGTGCCTATATGAATATTAATTAAATAATAACTTAATTTCTCTCTTATCTGTGCATGGTTTCATTTGCCACAGTAGAATTCTACAAAGTTTTAAACAGGAATGTTCTCTGAATTTATGAATATCGCAGATTATTTAACGTCCACACAGAATCAAAGTCTGAAAGGCTGGCGGCTCATAAGGAATGCAAATGGCAAGGACACGGTGAATGTTGCACTAAAAGACACTGAACTCAAGTCTGGCCAGAAGTATACTGTGAGTAATTTGTTGAATTTAGAATGCTACTATACCATACCCACTTGGTAGTTTACTTTGTACTTACTGGAAACTAAGGTATAACAGGGAAGCTGTGAAGATATAACAGCTGTGTTGGATGACACAGATATAGGATTTAGAAATAAAAATGTGTTAATTAGTTACAGAAGTCATAAAATGTTAATTGACATGCAATTACTGAAAATACGAACTACTGTTGTGGTTAAGTAACAAGTGTGCTCTTCTGTCAACATTGAATTTAGGGGTAAATTCTAGTGAGTAGTTGCAACGTTGAAAATATTATTTTTATGAGACCTGTTTATTCTACAGTTTTACAAAAACTAACAGTGACAGGTGTAAGTAAAGTAAAGTAAAGGACTCTTTTCCACGCCTTTAGGCGTATAGGGCATATAGGGCTAGACCTATATTTTTATAGACCAATCAGCACAAGATGGGTGATGTGGTCAGCATCACGCCGGCCGCCTTTACTTTCCCAGGACTGCACCCGGTACCCATTCAAGGCTGGGTCGACCTGGGAGCCAAGGTCATTTTTGAAATAAGTCTGGCTCATGACAGGTGTAATACTGCTGAAATTCCCAATTACTTATTATTATTGTATTACAGTGCAGGCAGCTTAAGGCAATCTTAGATGTGGCAAATTTGTTGTGAAGAATAGTTTTTTTTTCTTTTTTTTCCAGCAATTACCATATGCTTGAACTTTTACCTGGATAAGAAGAATTTCTTATTCTTGGGTTCCTGGTGAGTTCTCCTTATCAGGTCTGCACTGTGTTACTAAAGAAATTAGCTAGCTCAAATTACTGCTGCTACTGGGCTACTACTGGAAACATATAAAAGCAAAGTTTTGTAATTGTTCAGGTTATTGCATTGATCACACCAACATGAATATTGTATGCATTTCTGCACAGGTCTGGGCCAAGGGAGCCAAGGATACAACACTCAGTGAGAATGAGCAGGTAGCAGACTACACTAACTTTGGTGTGGGCAGCTGCGTGTGGAAGCTGGTGGATGAGACAGGCAGTGTGAGTTACCGCTAGACACAGCTTCTGTTTTATTGATACTTGTCACTGCTCTAGTTATCAACACCTTTAATACCAAAATCCCATGATCCATAAAAAGGTGCTTTAGGGGAGAACAAAATAAATCCCAGCTCTTCAAAAGATGGAAACAAGGGGACATAAGCTGCATAATCTTTACAGAATGTTGCAGAACCAACCCCAGCATTTTTTTTGCTCTTGTGATTTTACTAGATAATTTTATATTCAGTAGTTTGCCATTGCCTCTTAATGGTTGGCTATTAATATCACTGTTGGAACCAAGGCAAGACGGTCTGCTACCAAACTGCCTGCAGCTGAGATTGAACCTAGCACCTCTGCATTACAAATTAGGTTAACAGTGCCAAAGCTACAGAGCTGACATTTGGATAAGATGCCCATTAAAAAAACATGATAACATTATACCCAGAAAATCCTTGCACATGAACCCACAGGGCAGACAGAGGATGAAATTTAACCCAAACACAATTGGGAAAGAGAATTGCAGAATAAGGGAAAAATACAGGGATGACTTTAATGAGCTGCACACAATGACAAACGATAAGATGTCTTGGTGTGAGCTGGTTAAAGGCTTATGATCCATTTGAGGACTGAATGTAGAAGAACAATTCCAAAATCACTGTGCTCCCTTTGACCATGGCATTATCTTGCATCTTTATCATGTAATATACTCATAATTATGGACGGCCACAGTTAATCATCTCACAGAATCACCTGTCTTAGATTATATATACACTCTTGCTCTGAATGTGCCATTTGAATCAGTTATCGAGGCATTTATATATTTATGTACCTCATTTGCCACCAAGACTGTCAGTTGTCACTAAGACTTTTAAGTTTTTTTTAATAAAACTAATCAAATTGTAGTTTTAAGCTGTTCTTGAATACAAGAAACATCAAACAAATAGAAATGTGCAGACAAAATAGAACTTAAATTTTCCAAAGCTATCAGAGAAAAAAAAATTTCCAAACCTGGATTGGCATTAGGAATATAAATTCAACCTACTGCAGAAAAACGCCTTGGTGTACCAAATTAAGCAATCGTTAAGATTCAAAATTCCAGAAAGAAGTGGCTAAATGTCACCAAGAATATATAAAATAAACAACAATTTAGAGCAGAACGTAAAGAAGCCACACAAGTAGCTGGGCAGCAAATGTGAGAATACAGGAATTGTCAAGGATATGGAAACTAATCACTATAATAAATAATTATGTATTGTGTATGTGTGTGCGAGCGCGTGCATAAAAAGAACTAAAGCCAATAAAATTAGTGCATCAAAATAGAACACATGGTTTTAAAAATAACAATGGGAATATGTTAAATAACAATAATAAAATACATAATGGATGGAAAGAATACTTTACTGAAGTGCTAAATCCTGGGAAGTAAAGGCAGCCAGCGTGATGCTGTCCACATCACTCAACTTGTGCTGATTGGTCTATAAAAATATAGGTCTAGCCCTATATGCCCTATAAGGCTTGGAAGAGGGTCCTTTACTTTTTTTTTTTTTTTTTCACTGTTATTATCCAGTATCTCATGTGCACACAATATTATAGGTTGTGAAACATTTTAATACTTCTTCTTATTGCCATTGCAGGTTTGATTGTTGTTTTATATTATTACATATATGTGTGTGTGTGAGTGTGTTTGTGTGTGCGCGCACACGCATGCAGGTGTGTGATTAATCTGTTAACCTTTTCCATTTTTATATTAAATATTTAAAATTTTACACTCTGAATTACTTTTTTTTTCTCTTTGCAGGAAAAAGCAACTCTGAATGCCAAATTTAGTGCATAAATGCTATGCCAGTCTGTAGCCCATTAGTACAAAGATCAGAAGGGTTTACATTCTCTCTTGTTGATGTTTTACTTCTCAATTTTGGCAGCAATAACCAACAACTAATGGGCGTAGAACAGACAAGTAAAGGAAGGAGGTGCTATCAAAAAGGATACAAAATCAAATCAAATTAAGAAAATTACCAGCAAATTGTATTTTCTACCTGCAATTAGTCTTAGATTACACAGCTTTGAAAATTACTGTCAGCCGCACCAAAATTTGTATGTCTCTTTTTAATGCTACTATGTGAGTTTTTTTTTTTTTTTTACTGAACATTCTCCGTTTGAAACTTGTAAGTCTACTCAAAGTCACTCTATTTTTTAATTGTAAATCTTGCTTGTGCTCAGTGTTTCCTCTAAATGACATTTACAGCCATTCACATTTTTGTTTGGGGGGGGGGGGGGGGGGGGGGGGGGGGGGGGGGAGCAAAGGTTTACAATGTTAAGATGGTATACACAATTTTTATTTAAAGATTTATTTGTGTAAATACATTCAAAGACTACACTATCATCAACATTGACAAAACACTGTCTGATACAATTTAAGTGACCAGTCCATGGCAGAACTGAGCCATTTTGTAAACATGTCTGCAGGTGCTGTGGTGTTTATTTACAATATTTTTCTGTACTAAGATATACACATCTTACAGAATCTTACCTATAAGAGATACAAATATTTTTTGTTTCAGATTTGTTGTAACACTTTCTTGTGACATGTAGCAGCTAGATGCTCTGCCTGCCGGCCAAACAGTCATGGGTTCAAATCCAAATCAGTCTGATTTTTTTAAATGTTCTTGTAACACACGTCAGTCAAGTCTATAATGGGAACCAGGTAGAATCCTAGAAAGTCAAGGTGGTCGGCATGATGTTAGCCATATCATCCATTGATGATGAATCGGTTTTAATCAAATGTAAAACATCTAGCATCATACAGCCGATACACCACTGGTGTGATACGAGCCCTTAACCTGTTCCCCTGGTAAATTATTTTACTTTTATCTTTATCACTTTCCTTTTGTTTTTAAATTTCGGATTTATTTAAATGTATTACTAATTTTTTTTTTTTTTACAAATTTTGTTAGTTTCTTGGTTTTAATCAAATGTAAAACATCTAGCATCATACACCCGATACTCCACTGGTGTGATACGAGTCCTTGACTTTTTCCCTTGGTAAATTGTTTTACTTTTATCTTTACTACTTTCCTTTTGTTTTTTAATTTCAGATTTATTTAAATATATCACTTAGTTTTCACTAATTTTGTTAGTTTCTTGGTTTTAATCAAATGTAACATCTAACATCATACAGCCGATACTCCACTGGTGCGATATGAGTCCGTGACTTTTTCCCTTGGTAAAATTGTTTACCTTTATCTTCATTAGTTTTTTTATTTATTCATTTGTACTCACACGTATTACTGATTTTGTTAGTTTCTAATAGCTGATCTCCATCAATATGTGCTGGAAGTGAACGTTTGCTCTGTAATATATGACATAAGCAACTGCTGGTACAGAATGGTCCACTTGCATCAGATTTCTATCATAGTTTGAAACAAAGTCAAATATTTTTATCCATTGCAAAATTTGTTTTATAGCTTTCTGACCAATTGTTGCTAATCCAGGAACAGTTGGGCTCAAACTCATTGCCATACACATGCAAGTACTCATCAGTTTTCACTTTGTTGCATATACAGGGTTCCTTTCATCTTCATCTATTGGTAGAAGTAATGATTTCCTCATATTACAAGAAAGAATGAATGATACATTTAGTATTGGGAACACAGGTCTAACACTGATAGGACAGGACACTAAAGAGGTCGTTCAACAGTCTCATATTTATATTTGTACACAAACTGAGACTCAAGGAGCTTCTGTAATTAAATTCTGGCCAGGCACGTTATATGTCATATGTTGAATAACTTCCTGGAGAGTCCTTCCATGCCTGCTGATTAATGTTGTCACTGAGATTAAAGCTGGGCAGTCTCATTGTCTGCAAAAGAGTGCTTGGTATTATAACTGGGCAGTCTCATTGTCTGCAAAAGAGTGCTTGGTATTATAACTGGGCAGTCTCATTGTCTACAAAAGAATGCATGGTATTATAACTGGGCAGTCTCGTTGTCTACAAAAGAGTGCATGATATTATAACTGGGCAGTCTCATTGTCTACAAAAGAGTGCTTGGTATTATAACTGTGCAGTTTCATTGTCTACAAAAGAGTGCTTGGTATTATAACTGGGCAGTCTCATTGTCTACAAAAGAATGCATGGTATTATAACTGGGCAGTCTCGTTGTCTACAAAAGAGTGCATGGTATTATAACTGGGCAGTCTCATTGTCTACAAAAATTGCATGGTATTATCCTGTGCAGTTTCATTGTCTACAAAAGAGTGGTTGGTATTATAACTGGGCAGTCTCATTGTCTACAAAAGAGTGCATGGTATTATAACTGGGCAGTCTCATTGTCTACAAAAGAGTGCATGGTATTATAACTGGGCAGTCTCGTTGTCTACAAAAGAGTGCATGATATTATAACTGGGCAGTCTCATTGTCTACAAAAGAGTGCTTGGTATTATAACTGTGCAGTTTCATTGTCTACAAAAGAGTGCTTGGTATTATAACTGGGCAGTCTCATTGTCTACAAAAGAATGCATGGTATTATAACTGGGCAGTCTCGTTGTCTACAAAAGAGTGCATGGTATTATAACTGGGCAGTCTCATTGTCTACAAAAGAGTGCATGGTATTATACCTGTGCAGTTTCATTGTCTACAAAAGAGTGGTTGGTATTATAACTGGGCAGTCTCATTGTCTACAAAAGAGTGCATGGTATTATAACTGGGCAGTCTCATTGTCTACAAAAGAGTGCATGGTATTATAACTGGGCAGTCTCATTGTCTACAAAATAGTGCATGGTATTATAACTGGGCAGTCTCATTGTCTACAAAAGAGTGCATGTTATTATAACTGGGCAGTCTCATTGTCTACAAAAGAGTGCATGGTATTATAACTGGGCAGTCTCATTGTCTACAAAAGAGTGCATGGTATTATACCTGTGCAGTTTCATTGTCTACAAAAGAGTGCTTGGTATTATAACTGGGCAGTCTCATTGTCTACAAAAGAGTGCATGGTATTATAGCTGTGCAGTCTTATTGTCTACAAAACAGTGCATGGTATTATAGCTGTGCAGTCTTATTGTCTACAAAAGAGTGCATGGTTGCTACTCTTAAGTTATGAGCTGGGTTGCATTAACAACCCACCCATATGTTATCAGATTCCTCTCTCAACAAATACATCATCTCCAGCAGTTAATAGTGCCAATCATATGTTGGTTCAAACTTCTGATATGTCCGGTGTGCCTCTCGTGCCTGACTGTGCAGATCTGTACTTCCAATTCTTGCAAGATTAGCAGCAATGTGGGCATGCTGCCACAAAAATCCTCCAGTCATCCTCACTCACTAAGGGCATTAACAATGCCAGTGTTATTCATAGGCTGGACATCTGTAGCTATGACAGAACCAATCAGTCTATCAGCTCTTTCATTGCCAACAACACCTGAATACCCTGGGACAAGGATGAAGGTAACTCTAAGCACAAGAGACCGTTGCAGGGACTCAATCCAATATCTGCCCATGGAGCCTGTTTTGGCCCACCTGATCGTGCTCATGGAATCACTCAGAATACACATGTGAGAAAAGCCTGTGATTTCAGCTACATGTGCAGAATCATCAGCGTATGTGTTTACCGATAACATTAAAAGTTAAAAGGGGTATGGCCACTGGTTCAGCTGCCATTTTTCTAGATACCTGGCAAGTTACTGCATCTCTTCAGACTGCCTAATATCATATATCAAGGGCAAGTCTTGCAGTAAAAAACTATGTTTGTCAATGACTTATATTTATAACCCAACAAACAGGTTTTATTCTTTAAAGTTAGTTGTGTGTCCTTTACGGGATGTTGCGAAACCAACCCCAGCATTTTTAGTTTGCTGTTTGTGATTTTACTAGGCAATCTGACGTTCAGTCGTTTGCCATTGCCTTCTGAATGAGCAGCTCTCGACACCACTGTTGAAACCAAATGCAAGTTGGTCTGCTGCTGTGATTGAACCTGGCACCATACAATTAGTTACAAAGCATGTTCACAAACCTAACCACAGCTAACAATGTTTATATTCACCTTGAATGTTGAATTAAGAATCAAAATCACAGCAGTCGGGAAACTCACAGAAGTTTTTTATATTCACCTGCAGGACTTAACTGTTCAGTAGATTTGATTTGATTTGATTCAAGAACCGACATCACAGCACTCGGGGCATTCCCATAAGCGCTCCGTCCCCATCTTCTGTTCAGTAGAATCAGCTGATATCTTTAGTGACAAGTATTCAGGACACACTCAATAAATAAGCCATATGTTTCCAGTTTATAAAATTAAGTCTAAACAACAACCCAGAGTATACCAAGAGGAGGAGAAAGGAAAGGAAAACTTGTCTCACCAGCTTTCTTTGTTGCTGCATCTTAGAATAATATGTGGTGCTGCTTGCTTTTGCTTTTTGAAATTCATTAAAATCAGTTAAAAAGACTGTCCTGAAAATTTGTTAGTTTGCTTTCCTTAGTTTTTATATTGATAAAAGGAAATTATTAACGGAAAAAGGGGGGGGGGGGGGGCCAATAAGCAACCAAAGATAATGTTGATTATCTACTGGCAGTCTGGTTGCGATTTCAACCACATAGCAACAAATCAACCCATATTGGCTCCATTATGGTGCCTGCAAAGAACAGTTAAAACATCAGTCACTGTCCCAGGCGAAAATTGTGATGAGAAGAAGAAACAAAAAAGCAACTCTCTCACCCGTGATAACCAAGCAATGTACCATCTCAGCTGTGAGAACCAAGCAATGTACCATCTCACATGTGAGACTAAGCAATGTACCATCTCACATGTGAGACTTAGCAATGTACCATCTCACATGTGCATACCAAGCAATCTAACAACTCAGCTGTAAGTACCAACCAATGTATTATCTCACATGTGCATACCAAGCAATCTACCAACTCAGCTGTAAGTACCAATCAATGTACCATCTCACATGTGCATACCAAGCAATCTACCAACTCAGCTGTGTGTACCAAGCAATTAAGAATCTCACATGTGCATACCAAGCAATGTACCATCTCACCTGTGTGTACAAAGTAGTGAACTATGTATGGTCAGTTGTCATCTGTGTGTATGTGTGTACAAAGTACTGTACCATGGCATCTGTGTGTACTAAGTGCTGTACCATGTATGTCTAAATTAAAGTTGTCATGTTCTCCTCTTTCCTTCTTTCTGGGTTGTATATAGATTTCCATAATGTTCTGTGGCATGGGAGACATGACCAAGCTCTACAATGTTTTCCATCTTTGTTAGAATGTTTATCTAGAACTACTACTCCTGCTTTGCAACATTTTCTGTGTTGAATGTTGAATTAAGAATCGACATCACAGCACTATGGACACCCCCATAAGCGCTTCGTCCCCATCTTCAGCAGCAAGCGAAGAGTTAAAATTCCTATGGTACCAGTAACTGTCTGACTGTATATCCGTCTCGCCTTTCCCCTGAGTGTCGAGCAGCAGCCAGATCCCCTTGTAACTCCTTGGAGTGCCATTCTACTCAGACCGTAATGATCTATCTGTGCCTGCAACTTTTTCTAAAATCCACTTTTTACTAACAACTGTGTTGCTTTTCAGCAACCAGCAGATTTGGCTTCTAACAATTGCTTCAATGGGAAATCAAGGTAGCACAGTGGCTAGACATTTGCCTGTTCAAAGGTTTTGAAATCAAATCTGTACTGAGGTGGATTTTTGTAACTGATCCCGGGCTACCAAGTCAATGCAACCTAAACTGGGAACCAGGAAATGTCCTGAGAAGTCAAGCTGGCAGGCATCATGTTGACATCCTCCGGTTCCTGTGAAGTCAAGCTGGCAGGCATCATGTTGACATCCTCCGGTTCCTGAGAAGTCAAGCTGGCAGGCATCATGTTGACATCCTCCGGTTCCTGTGAAGTCAAGCTGGCAGGCATCATGTTGACATCCTCCGGTTCCTGAGAAGTCAAGCTGGCAGGCATCATGTTGACATCCTCCGGTTCCTGTGAAGTCAAGCTGGCAGGCATCATGTTGACATCCTCCGGTTCCTGTGAAGTCAAGCTGGCAGGCATCATGTTGACATCCTCCGGTTCCTGTGAAGTCAAGCTGGCAGGCATCATGTTGACATCCTCCGGTTCCTGAGAAGTCAAGCTGGCAGGCATCATGTTGACATCCTCCGGTTCCTGTGAAGTCAAGCTGGCAGGCATCATGTTGACATCCTCCGGTTCCTGTGAAGTCAAGCTGGCAGGCATCATGTTGACATCCTCCGGTTCCTGTGAAGTCAAGCTGGCAGGCATCATGTTGACATCCTCCGGTTCCTGTGAAGTCAAGCTGGCAGGCATCATGTTGACATCCTCCGGTTCCTGTGAAGTCAAGCTGGCAGGCATCATGTTGACATCCTCCGGTTCCTGTGAAGTCAAGCTGGCAGGCATCATGTTGACATCCTCCGGTTCCTGTGAAGTCAAGCTGGCAGGCATCATGTTGACATCCTCCGGTTCCTGTGAAGTCAAGCTGGCAGGCATCATGTTGACATCCTCCGGTTCCTGTGAAGTCAAGCTGGCAGGCATCATGTTGACATCCTCCGGTTCCTGAGAAGTCAAGCTGGCAGGCATCATGTTGACATCCTCCGGTTCCTGTGAAGTCAAGCTGGCAGGCATCATGTTGACATCCTCCGGTTCCTGTGAAGTCAAGCTGGCAGGCATCATGTTGACATCCTCCGGTTCCTGTGAAGTCAAGCTGGCAGGCATCATGTTGACATCCTCCGGTTCCTGTGAAGTCAAGCTGGCAGGCATCATGTTGACATCCTCCGGTTCCTGTGAAGTCAAGCTGGCAGGCATCATGTTGACATCCTCCGGTTCCTGTGAAGTCAAGCTGGCAGGCATCATGTTGACATCCTCCGGTTCCTGTGAAGTCAAGCTGGCAGGCATCATGTTGACATCCTCCGGTTCCTGTGAAGTCAAGCTGGCAGGCATCATGTTGACATCCTCCGGTTCCTGTGAAGTCAAGCTGGCAGGCATCATGTTGACATCCTCCGGTTCCTGTGAAGTCAAGCTGGCAGGCATCATGTTGACATCCTCCGGTTCCTGTGAAGTCAAGCTGGCAGGCATCATGTTGACATCCTCCGGTTCCTGTGAAGTCAAGCTGGCAGGCATCATGTTGACATCCTCCGGTGAGTGCCAACTGGTCTCTAGAAATATTGATCTAGCACTAAAGGACTAATGCACTAATGGCGAGACAAGAGTCCTTTGCCTTTCAGATATCATTGAGTAAACTAACTTACTGTGCACTGCTTAAAGAACATCTGCATGTTCTTGGTAGGACGCTGACAAACCAAACTCAGCTTTTCTAGCCTGTCTGAGGTTTTAATTAGTAATTTTACATTCAGGAGTTAGCCACTTTTATTTTCTAAACAGTTTGATGCCCGTATGGTTGTCAACATTATGCAAAGTAGTCTGCTACCAAATTTCCTGCAGCTGAATTCAAACAGAAGTGTGTCAGAATTATGATACAGACACCAATTGCTGTGTAGTAAAGATGTGAAATTGGTAGCTTTCAAGTTTAACATAAAAACTATTAGTTAAGGAGATGTCCTCATCGAAAAAAAAGATACTTAAACATGTATAAAAGTGTGTACATGGAAAGTAGATGTGCTACCCACCACTGAAGTTGTAAGGGTAATTGCTTATTATACATCATGCATTTTTAATTTGTTTTGACGACAAAATAAAACCCCAAAAAACTATCATAATTATCAAATCATGTATTTTTTACATAAAACAATAGTTCCAATGTACAAGAACAGCAGCTCAGCGACAGCCAGTCCTAAAGTCTAATTCCCAAAGCTATCAAGACAACTGGAACTGAGGGACTGCCTTTAGCTTTGGAGCCAGTGATGACATCGCTATCAAGACAGCTGGAACTAATGGACTGGATTTAGCTTTGGAGCCAGTGATGACATCGCTATCAAGACAGCTGGAACTAATGGACTGCCTTCAGCTTTGGAGTCAGTGATGACATCGCTATGAAGACAGCTGGAACTGATGGACTGCCTTCAGCTTTGGAGCCAGTGATGACATCGCTATCAAAACAGCTGGAACTAATGGACTGCCTTCAGCTTCGGAGTCAGTGATGACATCGCTATTAAGACAGCTGGAACTAATGGACTGCCTTCAGCTTTGGAGCCAGTGATGACATCGCTATCAAGACAACTGGAACTAATGGACTGCCTTCAGCTTTGGAGTCAGTGATGACATCACTATCAAGACAGCTGGAACTGATGGATTGCCTTCAGCTTTGGAGCCAGTGATGACATCGATATCAAGACAGCTGGAACTAATGGGCTGCCTTCAGCTTTGGAGCCAGTGATGACATCGATATCAAGACAGCTGGAACTAATGGGCTGCTTTCAGCTTTGGAGCCAGTGATGACATCGCTATCAAGACAACTGAAACTAATGAATTGCCTTCAGCTTTGGAGCCAGTGATGACATCGCTATCAAGACAGCTAGAACTGATGGACTGCCTTTAGCTTTGGAGCCAGTGATGACATCGATATGAAGATAGCTGGAACTAATGGACTGCCTTCAGCTTTGGAACCAGTGATGACATCGATATCAAGACAGCTGGAACTAATGGACTGCCTTTAGCTTTGGAGCCAGTGATGACATCTCTATCAAGACAGCTGGAACTAATGGACTGCCTTCAGCTTTGTAGCCAGTGATGACATCGATATCAAGACAGCTGGAACTAATGGACTGCCTTTAGCTTTGGAGCCAGTGATGACATCGCTATCAAGACAGCTGGAACTAATGGACTGCCTTCAGCTTTGGAGCCAGTGATGACATCAATATCAAGACAGCTGGAACTGATGGACTGCCTTTAGCTTTGGAGCCAGTGATGACATCGCTATCAAAACAGCTGGAACTAATGGACTGCCTTTAGCTTTGGAGCCAGTGATGACATCGATATGAAGATAGCTGGAACTAATGGACTGCCTTCAGCTTTGGAGCCAGTGATGACATCAATATCAAGACAGCTGGAACTAATGGACTGCCTTCAGCTTTGGAGCCAGTGATGACATCGCTATCAATATAGCCTCCTGTACATAAACAATAAAATACTAATCACTTTATAAACCATAAATATTCGTAACTAGGTTTATGCTACTTTTCAAGAGACACAAATCTGCTTCTAGTCTACCAGTATCATCATTTCTGCCCAGTCTCTCTTCTACTATAACTTTTCAGCTGTCACAACATGACCCAGTTTTTCTCTTCCCATCTGGTGACTATAATTCAACCTGCCCCTTTTGCTTGGCCTAATTTAATTCTTGAATACATCATCTATCTATCTATCTGTCTGTCTGTCTGTCTGTCTGTCTGTCTGTCTATCTATCTATCTATCTATCTATCTATCTATCTATCTATCTATCTATCTGTCTGTCTGTCTGTCTGTCTGTCTGTCTGTCTGTCTGTCTGTCTGTCTGTCTGTCTGTCTGTCTGTCTGTCTGTCTGTCTGTCTGTCTGTCTGTCTATCTATCTATCTATCTATCTATCTATCTATCTATCTATCTATCTATCTATCTATCTATCTATCTATCTATCTATCTATCTATCTATCTATCTATCTATCTAAACTATCTATCTAAACTATCTATCCAAGAACTGCCTTAAAATCAGTCACATTTACTTTGATGCATTTGGTCTTTTTTGTAATTACCATAACTTGTCTTCCCTTGTTCTTAAATAAGCATGCTGGGAAAGGTGAAGACAGGGATGCTTTGAGCAGAATGGCAAGCTTCACTGGAAAGGTCACATTTAGTGAGCATACTTTGAATATTTTCTCAAGGCCATGCCGGTGTGGTGGGTATTGAACAGGCAGACAGATTGGCTGGATCTGCACCACTGGGTGGTGAACTGATAAGTGACAAGGCAGATGTGGTCAACGCCCTTTGGTTACAAGCAACGAAACCAGTAGAGATAGAAGATTATTATAGCCTGAAGAGAAAGAGGCACCTGGATGTAACCAGGGGGTCTGGCCGGCTAACTACACTCAGAGGAAAGGCAAGATGGACTTTTAACCAGATTGTGACCAGTACCATCAGTATTGGAACTCTGCGCTGGCTGCTGAAGATGAGGACGGAGCATGCATGGGAATGTCCTGAGTGCTGTGATGTCAATTCTTGACTCAACTCAGTTATAAATATACTATATTAATTAAGACAGATTTGCACAGAATGGGAGACAGTGTAGCTTAGTAACCATGACACTTTCCAGCTAGCCCAACTGGCATGTTTTCAAATCTTCACTGAGCAGGAATTTATGTCAGTTAACCTGGGTTTCCCAGCCTAAAATGGGTACATGAAATGTTTGCAAAGTGAAGGTGTCAGTGAACATATCACCCAAAAGAGTTATAAGAGAGAGAAAATGTTGAGACACCATTAAAGACCACAAGGAGATCAAAAGAAGAAAAAGATCAAATATGTGAACAGTATAATTTGTGTAGCAACCACAGTGTCATGGTTAGGCACTCTCCTACAGATTTGAAGGGCATAGGGCAAATCCAAACAGAGATGGACTTATTTTTGAATGATCCTGGCTGCTAGACTGACCCAGCTTTAAATGGGTACCAGGTAAAGTCCTTGGAAGTAAAGGCGGCTGGTGTGATGCTAACTATTTCATCCAAACAGCGCCTATTTGTCCCATACACCTGAAGGCATGGGAAAAACGTCCTTTCCTTTACCTACTGTAATTCTCCTTGACAAAAAACAAAATTTGTTTCAAGTTTCCCAGTACATAAATTCCCAGTACTATACCCTTAAAAAGATCACCCTAATCAGTAACTGTATCAAACCCAGACATTGTGGTCCTACCTTGTCATCACAGGTGCTAAATATGTTATATCTTATCAGGTTAAACGGAAATGAAAGAGCTGATAGGTTGGCTGGATCCACTATCATTACCGACGGTCAGTCTATGGATCATGTTGATTGTTAATGCCCTCAGAGAAATAGGAAGGATATAGGACTTTGGGGGCAGTGAAACCACATCACTCACCAGAATGACAGACTTGGGAATTAAAATCGGCATAGCAAAAAACGAGATGCACACCAGACATACCAGAAGACTGTTAATCAAGTGAGAACTGGTACTATTAGCCATCGGACATTGGGGTTCATACTGAGGGGAGGATCTGAGCACCTATGGACATGTCCGGAGTGCAGTGGTGATAACCTAACTAACTAACTAGGTTAAAAGGAGTTCCTCAGATTTGTTCCTACAAGATTTGCAACTGAATAATGCAGTCTAAGTCAATGGGTTCTAGTCTATCTATAAGCCGCAATACTGGAAGGAAAGTTTAAATCCAACAATTCTTTTACTTCAAGAATGCAATCAACTACAATTATTGCAGAAAAAGAAGTCATACCTCTGTACGAATTGTTCTGCTACCTTGGCCTGGACAAATGTTCACGTAATGTTGAAAAAGTTCACTAGGGTCATCCGACTGAATGTTGCTGTCAGCCTCCAAACTGGCTTCTAGTCCTTTGAGCCCACCGAAAACAACAACAGCATGTCTGAATTGTGAAGATAGCAGGGTCGTAATTACAACATGTTTTAACACATCAAAACAGTGGTGTCTTTTTTTCCATTGATGATTTGATATATAGACTCACAAGAACTCTTGTTATAATAGCACTTTTCTGTGCAACCAGACATCGACATGGCTTAGTCTTATGGTGACTGTCTCAACTCCAAAAATGACAGGTATGAATATGATTAATGTCATTGGTCTCAAAGCTCTTTGTTTATTGAAGAACAAGGTGATTTCTTGGTAGTGCATTTGTATGTCAGTCTCTTCAGACAAAGGCACAAAATAACAGCTACCATAGGCCCATTTAAAAATCCCAGAGCAATGAGGAGTGATAAATCCCAGAGCAATGGGGAGTGATAAATCCTGGAGCAATGAGGAGTGATAAATCCTGGAGCAATGGGGAGTGATAAATCCCTGAGCAATGGGGAGTTATAAATCCTGGAGCAATGGGAAGTGATAAATCCTGGAGCAATGGGAAGTGATAAATCCCTGAGCAATGGGGAGTGATAAATCCCGAAGCAATGGGGAGTGATAAATCCCTGAGCAATGGGGAGTGATAAATCCTGGAGCAATGAGGAGTGATAAATCCCGGAGCAATGGGGAGTGATAAATCCCGAAGTAATGAGGAGTGATAAATCCCGGAGCAATGGGGAGTGATAAATCCCGAAGCAATGGGGAGTGATAAATCCCGGAGCAATGGGGAGTGATAAATCCCTGAGCAATGGGAAGTGATAAATCCCTGAGCAATGGGAAGTGATAAATCCCGAAGCAATGAGGAGTGATAAATCCCGGAGCAATGGGGAGCGATAAATCCCGGAGCAATGGGGAGTGATAAACCCCGAAGCAATGGGGAGTGATACATCCCTGAGCAATGGGGAGTGATAAATCCCTGAGCAATGGGGAGTGATAAATCCCTGAGCAATGGGAAGTGATAAATCCCGAAGCAATGGGGAGTGATAAATCCCGAAGCAATGAGGAGTGATAAATCCTGGAGCAATGGGGAGTGATAAATCCTGGAGCAATGAGGAGTGATAAATTCTGGAACAATGAGGAGTGATAAATCCCTGAGCAATGGGGAGTGATAAATCCCTGAGCAATGGGGAGTGATAAATCCCTGAGCAATTAGGAGTGATAAATCCCGGAGCAATGGGGAGTGATAAATCCCGGAGCAATGGGGAGTGATAAACCCCGAAGCAATGGGGAGTGATACATCCCTGAGCAATGGGGAGTGATTGTTGTTGTTGTTGTTGTTATCGATCCAGCGGCGCATGAGCTTTCGCCCTTTGGCCCAATGCCATGTAGTGGAATTTGCATGTTTTCACAAGCTGTTCTTTTCCTCCGTACAAGGTGTTCCACTTGTCTGGTCTCGGAGGGAGTAGCATTCTTCTTGTCTCACTGAGTTTTGGGCATTCAAAGAGATGGTGTTCAACAGTTTCGTAGGGGTAGTTACATAGCTGGCACTCTGGGGAGTGTTGTGGCTGTATTCTGTTTAGGTGTCCATTGAGTGGAGTATGTTGCGTTCTAAGTCTGAAGATGGTGGCCTGGTCCCTTCTTGTTAGATGGTTAATGCTGTCATTAGGATCAGGGCCAGACATATGTCTATAAACCTCTCTTCCAGTGTCTCCCATGGCCCATCTGTTCAACCAAGTCTCTTTGTTTATAGCTCTTATCAGTGTTTTTGCTGTCTGGAGGGTTGTCGCTGTAGGTGGTTGTTCTTGTGTTGCTCCTTTCTTTGCCAATCTGTCAGCTCTGTCATTACCTGGTGTGCCGGAGTGACCTGGAATCCACTGCATCACTATTCTGATGTTGTATGAGGTAATAAGCTGATCGGCATCCAGGATTATCTTGGCTATGTCAGTTCTGCAGCGTTCATTGCCCTCCAGAGCTTGAAGGGCAGACATTGAATCTGTAAAGATGACAATATTTTGGACCTTTGAGGGGTAAACATCCATTACAGTCTTTAGGTGGTATACTGCTGTTTCCAGTGCAATTATTTCAGCAATGGGGAGTGATAAATCCCTGAGCAATGGGGAGTGATAAATCCCGGAGCAATGGGAAGTGATAAATCCCGAAGCAATGGGGAGTGATAAATCCCGAAGCAATGAGGAGTGATAAATCCTGGAGCAATGGGGAGTGATAAATCCTGGAGCAATGAGGAGTGATAAATCCTGGAACAATGAGGAGTGATAAATCCCGGAGCAATGGGGAGTGATAAATCCCGGAGCAATAGGGAGTGATAAATCCCTGAGCAATGGGGAGTGATAAATCCCTGAGCAATGGGGAGTGATAAATCCTGGAGCAATGGGGAATGATAAATCCCTGATTTTATTCATTAAAAAGCTCATGTTCCATAGACCACATTATACAGAACTGAAAGTGGTTTTCTATATCATGAAAGGTTATTTCAAAACCAGTTTCAACATATTACTTCATCAACAATCTAGATTTGTGAGATTCTTTAGATTCAGGCTTGAGTTACAAGTAGAACTGAGCACTCATGGGTTACTACCCTTGTGCTATGGTGTTGATCCGTCATCAAAACCTAAACAGTCTATGCCAATGGTGTAACGAAATATAGGCAGAAAAGGGGTTAAATGAACAAGCATACATTTCAGACCACCACACAGCGTACTAATCCATCACTGTGTGAAATGACAGAAATAGGTGATTAGAAAGCCATGGCCTAGCCAGCTATGCAGAACACACCGCCATGACATCTGACAGTGAGGGATGAAACATTCGACGAGTGCCCGTGAACTGTGAGATACGTTCATCCAGACGTGACCACCAAAGACAGGTGACAGAGAAGTGATGGAGAGGGTACGCCAGAAAGGCGGGAAAGCGGGGAAATAAAGTTAGCCCCGGGACCGCTTGAGAGGTTAGTTAGCCCCGGGACCGCTTGAGAGGACAGTTTAGCCCCGAACCGCCATGAGAAGACAGTGAGGGCTAGACCGCTAGAGAAACCGGTTAGGA
>CAJHNH020004678.1:0-33970 GCA_905116865.2 Candidula unifasciata | reverse complement strand
GGCGGGAAAACTATGGACTGCCTTCGTTTTTGAGTCAGGATGACATCGCTATAAGACAGCTGGAACTTGGCTGCCTTCAGCTTTGGGCCATGTGACATCAAATTAAAGACAGCTGGAACTAAGGGACTGCCCAGTTTTGGACCAGTGATGACATCTTTTCAAGACGCTGGAATATGGACTGCTTCAGCTTGGACCTGATGCATCGTAAAGCACGGGAACTATGGACTGCTTCATTTTGGGAGCCAGTGTGACACCCGTATAAGACAGCGGAACAAATGGCTCCCTTTCAGTTTTTGGAGCCATGTGACATCTTTATAAGACGCGGGAACTAGGACTGCCTTCAGTTTGGGGACCCAGTGATGACATCGCTATCAAGACAGCTGGAACTATGGACTGCCTTCAGCTTGGAGCCATGATGACATCGATATCAAGACAGCTGGAACTGATGGACTGCCTTCAGCTTTGGAGCCAGTGATGACATCCGATAATCAAGACAGCTGGAATCTGATGGGACTGCCTCAGCTTTGGAGCAGTGATGTACATCTTTATGAAGACAGCTGGAACTGATGGGACTGCCTTCAGCTTGGAGCCAGTGAGTGATGGACATCGCTATCAAGACAGCTGGAACTATGGACTGCTTAGCAGCTTAGAGTCAGGATTGACATCGCGAGAATAAAGACAGCTGAGAACTGATGGAATGCCGTCAGCTTTGGAGCCAGTTTGATTGACATCGATATGAAGACAGTGGAACTAATGGACTGCCTTCAGCTTTTGAGACAGAATGATGACATCTATAATCAAAGACAGCTGGAACTGATCTGGACTGCCTTCAGCTAGGGAGCCAGTGGATGACATCGATATGAAAGACAGCTGGAACTAATGGACTGCCTTCAGCTTTGAGGACAGTGAGGACATCGCTATGAAAGGACAGCTGGAACTAATGGACTTTGGCCTCAGCTTTGGAGCCAGTGATTGGACCATCGATATGAAGACAGCTGTAAACTAATGGGGACTGCCTTCAAGCTTTAGAGCCAGTGATGACATCGTTGATATGAAGACAGCGGGAACTAATGGACTGCCTTCAGCTTTGGAGCCCAGTGATGACATCGATATGAAGACAGCGGGGAACTACTGGACTGCCTTAAGCTTTGGAGCCAGTTGATGAGCATCAATATCAAGGACAGCTGGCACAACTATTGGACTGCCTTCAGCTTTGGTAGCCAGTGATGGACATCGAGATCAAGGACAGCTGGAACTAAAATGGACTGCCGTCAGCTTTGGAGACAAGTAGTGTATGACATCGCTTATCAAGACAGCTGGAAACTAATGGACTGCCTTCAGATTTGGAGCCAGTGATGACATCGATATGAAAGACAGCTGGAACTAATGGCCTGCCTTCAGCTGTGGAGTCAGTCGTGACATCGATATGAAGACAGCTGGAAACTAATGGACTGCCTTGTCAGCTTTGGAGCCAGTAGATGAACATCGATATGAAGACAGCTGGAAAACTAATGGACTCGCCTTCAGCTTTGGAGCCAGTGATGACATCGATATATATGGACAGCTGCGAACTAATGGACTGCCTCTTCAGCTTTGAAGCCAGTGATGACATCGCTATCAAGACCAAGCTCGGAACTAATGGGATGCCTCAAGCTTGGAGCCAGTGATGACATCGATATGAAGATCCCAGCTGGAACTAATGGACTGCCTTCAGCTTTGGAGCCAGTGATGACAATATGAAGACAGCGGGAACGAATGGACTGCCTTCAGCTTTTGAGCCAGTGATGACATCGATACAAGACAGCTGGGAACTAATGGACTGCCTTCAGCTTTGGGAGCCAGTTGAGTACATCGATCACCAAGACAGCTGGAACTTGATGGGCGCCTTCAGCTTTGTAGTCAGTGATGTAAATCGACTATGAAGAGACAGCTGGAAACTAATGGGACTGCCTTCAGCTTTGGAGCCAGTAGATGACCATCGCGATGAAGGACAGCAGGGAACTAATGGGACTGACTTCAGCTTTGGCAAGCCAGAGTAATGACATCGATATGAAGACAGCTGGAACTAATGGACTGATGCCTTCAGCTTTGGAGCCAGTAATGACATCGATATTGGAAGACAGCTGGAAGCCAGTAAACATGGGACAGCCTTCCAGCTTTTGGGTCAATGATGACATCGCTATGAAGACAGCTGGAACTAATGGACTGCCTTCAGCTTTGGAGCCAGTAATGACATCGATATGAAGACAGCTGGAACTAATGGACTGCCTTCAGCTTTGGAGTCAGTGATGACATCGCTATGAAGACAGCTGGAACTAATGGACTGCCTTCAGCTTTGGAGCCAGTAATGACATCGATATGAAGACAGCTGAAACTAATGGACTGCCTTCAGCTTTGGAGCCAGTGATGACATCGCTATGAAGACAGCTGGAACTAATAGACTGCCTTCAGCTTTGGAGCCAGTGATGACATCGATATCAAGACAGCTGGAACTAATGGACTGCCTTCAGCTTTGGAGCCAGTGATGACATCGCTATCAAAATAGCCTCCTGTACATAAACAATAAAATACTAATCACTTTATAAACCATAAATATTCGTAACTAGGTTTATGCTACTTTTCAAGAGACACAAATCTGCTTCTAGTCCACCAGTATCATCATTTCTGTCCAGTCTCTCTTCTACTATAACTTTTCAGCTGTCACAACATGACCCAGTTTTTCTCTTCCCATCTGGTGACTATAATTCAACCTGCCCCTTTTGCTTGGCCTAATTTAATTCTTGAATACATCATCTATGTATCTGTCTGTCTGTCTGTCTATTTATCTATCTACATCCTACCTATCTGTCTATCTGTCTGTCTACATATGTATACATATATATATCTGTGTTTATGTTTGTCTGATACATTCAACAAGCTGAAAGGGAATCGCCTAGGCTGCAACATTCACAGGGACATCTTCCTTCTATGAGTTCGCAGAGAAAATACTTGCAAGAATACTCCTAGATATCCTTGATGAGGGAATGCTATCTAAAATTGTCATTATAGCTTTCGGAAAGGGCATGAAACCATAGATATGGTGTGGGCCGAGAGGCAGCTACAAGAACAATTCATGAACAACAATACGATTTGTTTACGGCTTTCATTGACCCTGACAAAAGAGTTCAATTCAATCAACAGAGAGGGTCTATGGAATATCATGGCAAAGTACGGTGCCCAAAGAAGTTTATCACAATTGTAAGGCAACTGTGTGATGGAATTCAGGTTAGAATCCAGGAGAATTGAGAACTAGCTGAACCTTTCTACGTCAGAAACTGTGTGAAACAGTGTACTTACACCTATTCTATTCAGTACCATTTTCTTAGCTATGTTGTTCGATTTTGTGTGTGTGATGGCGATACATTCACGGATATCACCTACGCATCATTAAATTACAACTCTTCAACCCATTGAGCTTAAAGCAAAAACCAAAGTTAAATCATGTGTTATTATGGATCATCTGTTGATCGTGTTCTTACTGTTGGTTCAGAAGCGTGTGTGCAGTATAATAAAGACAGATTCTCCGAGGCTTGTGCCAACTTTGGGCTTACTGATCATCAAAACGCACGAAACGGAAATCATGTACCATTCGGCACTAGGAAAAGTGTTTATTGAACCATGTATTTTGATAAATGGCAGAAATTAGGGGTATGGATAGATTCGCGTACCAAGGTAGAACAGTATTTCAAATTTCATGAGTTGATGCTGCACTTGGTCTAGAAAAGAACGTCTCTATGTCACCCCTCTCTCATCGGTGGATCCATACCTCCACACCACTCCGTTATACAGAAACAGGCACCATGCTTCTATGTCACTCTTGTCACACAGTTGAAGACTCCATACCAATAACCCACTCATGTTCTAGTGACGCCCATCTCTATGTCACACTTGTGACACACTTGAAGACTCCATACCTATAACCCACTCATGTTCTAGTGACGCACATCTCTATGTCACACTTGCCACACAGTTAAAGACCCCATACCTATAACCCACTCATGTTCTAGTGACACACATCTCTATGTCACACTTGCATCACAGTTGAAGATCCCCATACCTATCACCCACTTATATTCTAGTGACACACAACTCTATGTCACACTTGCTATCTATCTATCTATCTATCTATCTATCTATCTATCTATCTATCTATCTATCTATCTATCTATCTATCTATCTATCTATCTATCTATCTATCTATCTATCTATCTATCTATCTATCTATCTATCTATCTATCTATCTATCTATCTATCTATCTATCTATCTCTACCTACCTGTCCAGCTATCTAACTATCTATCTATCTACCTGTCTACCTACCTACCTACCTACCTACCTATCTATCTATCTATCTATCTATCTATCTATCTATCTATCTATCTATCTATCTATCTATCTATCTATCTATCTATCTATCTATCTATCTATCTATCTATCTATCTATCTATCTATCTATCTATCTATCTATCTATCTATCTATCTATCTATCCAAGAACTGCCTTAAAATCAGTCACATTTACTTTGATGCATTTGGTCTTTCTTGTAATTACCATAACTTGTCTTCCCTTGTTCTTAAATAAGCATGCTGGGAAAGGTGAAGACACGGATGCTTTGAGCAGAATGGCAAGCTTCACTGAAAAGGTCACATTTAGTGAGCATACTTTGAATATTTTCTCAAGGCCATGCCGGCGTGGTGGGTATTGAACAGGCAGACAGATTGGCTGGATCTGCACCACTGGGTGGTGAACTGATAAGTGACAAGGCAGATGTGGTCAACGCCCTTTAGTTACAAGCAACGGAACCAGTAGAGATAGAAGATTATTATAACCTGAAGAGAAAGAGGCACCCGGATGTAATCAGAGGGTCTGGCCGGCTCACTACACTCAGAGGAAAGGCAAGATGGACTTTTAACCAGATTGTGACCAGTTCTATCAGTATTGGAACTCTGTGCTGGCTGCTGAAGATGAGGATGGAGCATGCATGGGAATGTCCTGAGTGCTGTGATGTCAATTCTTGACTCAACTCAGTTATAAATATACTATATTAATTGAGACAGATTTGCACAGAATGGGAGACAGTGTAGCTTAGCAACCATGACACTTTCCAGCTAGCCCAACTGGCATGTTTTCAAATCTTCACTGAGCAGGAATTTATGTCAGTTAACCTGGGTTTCCCAGCCTAAAATGGGTACATGAAATGTTTGCAAAGTGAAGGTGTCAGTGAACATATCACCCAAAAGAGTTATAAGAGAAAGAAAATGTTGAGACACCATTAAAGACCACAAGGAGATCAAAAGAAGAAAAAGATCAAATATGTGAACAGTATAATTTGTGTAGCAACCACAGTGTCATGGTTAGGCACTCTCCTGCAGATTTGAAGGGCATAGGGTCAAATCCAAACAGAGATGGACTTATGTTTGAATGATCCTGGCTGCCAGACTGACCCAGCTTTAAATGGGTACCAGGTAAAGTCCTAAGAAGTAAAGGCGGCTGGTGTGATGCTAACTATTTCATCCAACCAGCGCCTATTGGTCTATATGTCCCATACGCCTAAAGGCATGGGAAAAACGTCCTTTCCTTTACCTACTGTAATTCTCCTTGGCAAAAAACAAAATTTGTTTCAAGTTTCCCAGTTCATAAATTCCCAGTACTATACCCTTAAAAAGATCACCCTAATCAGTAACTGTATCAAACCCAGACATTGTGGTCCTACCTTGTCATCACAGGTGCTAAATATGTTATATCTTATCAGGTTAAACGGAAATGAAAGAGCTGATAGGTTGGCTGGATCCACTATCATTACCGACGGTCAGTCTATGGATCATGTTGATATTATTAATGCCCTCAGAGAAATAGAAAGGATATAGGACTTTGGGGGCAGTGAAACCACATCACTCGCCAGAATGACAGACTTGGGAATGAAAATCGGCATAGCAAAAAACGAGATGAACACCAGACATACCAGAAGACTTGTTAATCAAATTAGAACTGGTACTATTAGCCATCGGACATTGGGGTTCATACTGAGGGGAGGATCTGAGCACCTATGGACATGTCCGGAGTGCAGTGATGACAACCTAACTAACTAACTAGGTTAAAAGGAGTTCCCCAGATTTGTTCCTATAAGATTTGCAACTGAATAATGCAGTCTAAGTCAATGGGTTCTAGTCTATCTATAAGCCGCAATACTGGAAGGAAAGTTTAAATCCAACAATTCTCTTACTTCAAGAATGCAGTCAACTACAATTATTGCAGAAAAAGAAGTCATACCTCTGTACGAATTGTTCTGCTACCTTGGCCTGGACAAATGTTCACGTAATGTTGAAAAAGTTCACTAGGGTCATCCGACTGAATGTTGCTGTCAGCCTCCAAACTGGCTTCTAGTCCTTTGAGCCCACCAAAAACAACAACAGCATGTCTGAATTGTGAAGAAAGCAGGGTCGTAATTACAACATGTTTTAACACATCAAAACAGTGGTGTCTTTTTTTCCATTGATGATTTGATATATAGACTCACAAGAACCCTTGTTATAAAAGCACTTTTCTGTGCAACCAGACATCGGCATGGCTTAGTCTTATGGTGACTGTCTCAACTCCAAAAATATCAGGTATGAATATGATTAATGTCATTGGTCTCAAAGCTCTTTGTTTATTGAAGAACAAGGTGATTTCTGGGTAGTGCATTTGTATGTCAGTCTCTTCAGACAAAGGCACAAAATAACAGCTACCATAGGCCCATTAAAAAATCCCAGAGCAATGAGGAGTGATAAATCCCTGAGCAATGGGGAGTGATAAATCCTGGAGCAATGAGAAGTGATAAATCCTGGAGCAATAAATCCCGGAGCAATGGGGAATGATAAATCCCTGATTTTATTCATTAAAAAGTTCATGTTCCATAGACCACATTATACAGAACTGAAAGTGGTTTTCTATATCATGAAAGGTTATTTCAAAACCAGTTTCAACATATTACTTCATCAACAATCTAGATTTGTGAGATTCTTCAGATTCAGGCTTGAGTTAGAAGTAGAACTGAGCACTCATGGGTTACTACCCTTGTGCTATGGTGTTGATCCGTCATCAAAACCTAAACAGTCTATGCCAATGGGGCGTTGGTGATCACTTGTGTCAAAAGTCTTCTATCTCAACTACTGCCAATCATGTCTAATACAAATGTTCCACTATACCATGATGCTTATCTCCTTGAACGGTATTCTTTAAAAAATGAATGTGGTAGTTTCTCCACATGAGAGATTTGCATGGCACAGATATGTGGATTACTTCTCTCAAGCTTGAAATGTTAACATGGCAGTGACCAACTATGACAACCTCCACACAACTATCAACCGCCAGTGGGCCCTGAATGTTTGGCATAAGTCAGAAAATCTACATGTTTGCCCTTGTGAAAAAAAAAGTAAAGTAAAGGACCCTGTTCCACGCCTTAAGGCATATAGGGCTAGACCTATATTTTATAGACCAAAGGCACAAGATGGCTGATGTGGTCGGCATCACGCCAGCCACCTCTACTTCGTGGGACTGCACCCGGTACCCACTCAAGGCTGGGTCGACCTGGGAGCCAAGGTCATTTTTGAAGAAAAGTCCGGCTCCGCCAGGGAGCAAACCCACGACCTTTTGTCCTTATGAGACAGCTAAGTATCAGACTGGTTATCCTGATATCGCAGGGCGTTAAAGTATTATATATTTTCTCACTGCAAACAAAAAAACTAAGATGCCCCGTTCTGAGAGGATTTTAAACATTCATTATTTTTTTTAAAAACATTTTCACTAAAAGTTTTTCTTTACCTTCTCGTTGTGACACTGAGGAAAACTAATTCTTATCACAATATTTAATTTATTTTGGTTGTGTCTTGTGTTTCCTGTTGTTCTTTATACTACTATATTACTTTTATTTGTTCCATTATTGTTCCTTGATCTCCATAGATGTTCTCTACAGGATGTGATAGAAATGGAGAAACTGCATTATTTGTTTTGTTTCTGAAGGTATTTCTTCATCCACCCTATTTCATACTGCCCAATGACCTACATTCTCATTGACTCATATCTCACAGACAAAGGCTGCAAGATGGAGTAGATTATTCATTACTTTCTGACCAACATACACAACCATACAGAACATCTTTCAAGAATTAACTGTTCATGCCTGTGCTGGTTTGTTTTTAAGACACTGTTTACTCAGCAAACAAACCCTCACGCTATAATTTTATAAGTTCTTATAATACAATATTAGCTGGCCCTGGTATCAAAAGCAGCTTCAGTATAAAACAACATCCTCAACTTCTGTGGTAATCAAACCAGTAAATCTGAAGGTCACATCAAACATTCGTGGTTCACATTAGCTATTGAACTCAAGCATTAAACATACATACTGGAACTGTGAAATCTCCGTGTGTTCAACATTCCGTCCTCTTTCTGAAGTACCAATGGCCAAGTCATAGCCACCCTCATGTGGAGACTCAGTAAACACTTCACTAAGACAGGAGGCCACCCGAACTGTGTATCCCCAGTAAATGCCAGCAGTTTCTCGAGGTTCAGTCGGTGACACTACAACACCAGCCAGGTTCTTCTTGTCTGAAAAATGAGGGTAACTAATGGATGATAGTAATTAACATCTCAACATGAGATCTATTTAAAATGTTAGTTAAGCATCTGCACAAGTATTCCCCTGTGCATCTGCACAAGTATTCACCTGTGCATCTGCACAAGTATTCCCCTGTGCATCTGCACAAGTATTCCCCTGTCCATCTGCACAAGTATTCCCCTGTCCATCTGCACAAGTATTCCCCTGTGTGTAAATGTACATTACTCACTAGTAGTTATGTGATTAGCCAGTGAGTTTTTTTAAACACATCTACTACACAAAAAAGGAAAATGTTGCTCTATGAGATACATGAGTTCTTAATTATAGGGCTACAATCAGAACGTTGCAGTCAGGAGCTCCATGAGATTTATGAGTTCTTAATTATAGGGCTACAATCAGAACGTTGCAGTCAGGAGCTCCATGAGATTTATGAGTTCTTAATTATAGGGCTACAATCAGAACGTTGCAGTCAGGAGCTCCATGAGATTTATGAGTTCTTAATTATAGGGCTACAATCAGAACGTTGCAGTCAGTAGCTCCATGATATATATGAGTTCTTAATTATAGGGCTACAATCAGAACGTTGCAGTCAGTAGCTCTATGAGATATATGAGTTCTCAATTATGGGGCTACAAAAAGAACATTGCAGTCAGTAGCTCTATGAGATATATGAGTTCTCAATTATAGGGCTACAATAGGAATGTTGCAGTCAATAAACTGTGTGGCAAATACAAATCTGTTTTCTCCCTTTTCATCTTTCCACCTCCCTCACTCTGCTAGTCTTTTCCTCCTTCCATACCTCCCTCTCTTTATATTAACCTTATGCACATAAAAAACAAAGTGAGTATTTTTTTAGTTTGTTTGTGGACAGATTATCCTTACTGCACATTGAACCATTTAACTGCTCAGACCCCCTCATTAGTAAATCTCGCAGCATGCAGCAGCTCACAACACCAGTTCTGTGTTTTCTTCTTATTCTTCTTTGGCTTCCTGCATAGCACTCTTGACTGGCCACACACCTCATAACATCTTGCTCTTGCAGTCTGGTCATGGGTTTCTTATGCTACTCGCTAATGAACACCCAAACATGCACATAGAAGGTTCTCATGGTACACTCACTAATGACCACCCATACATGCACAGAGAAGATTCTCATAGTACACTCACTAATGAACACCCAAACATGCAGAGAAGATTCTCATGGTATCACTCACTAATGACCACCCAAACATGCACAGAGAAGATTCTCATAGTACACTCACTAATGACCACCCAAACATACACAGAGAAGATTCTCATGGTACACTCACTAATGACCACCCAAACATGCACAGAGAAGATTCTCATAGTACACTCACTAAAAAACACCCAAACATGCACAGAGAAGGTTCTCATGGTACACTCCCTAAAAAACACCCAAACATGCAGAGAAGATTCTCATGGTACACCCACTAATGATCACCCAAACATGCACAGAGAAGATTCTCATGGTACACTCACTAATGATTACCCAAACGTGCACATAGAAGATTCTCATGGTACACCCACTAATGATCACCCAAACGTGCACATAGAAGATTCTCATGGTACACTCCACTAATGACCACCCAAACGTGCACATAGAAGATTCTCATGGTACACCCACTAATGATCACCCAAACAGTGCACAGAGAAGATTCTCATGGTACACCCACTAATGACCACCCAAACGTGCACATAGAAGATTCTCATGGTACACCCACTAATGATCACCCAAACGTGCACATAGAAGATTCTCATGGTACACCCACTAATGATCACCCAAACGTGCACATAGAAGATTCTCATGGTACACCCACTAATGACCACCCAAACGTGCACATAGAAGATTCTCATGGTACACCCACTAATGATCACCCAAACGTGCACAGAGAAGATTCTCATGGTACACCCACTAATGATCACCCAAACGTGCACATAGAAGATTCTCATGGTACACCCACTAATGATTACCCAAACGTGCACATAGAAGATTCTCATGGTACACCCACTAATGATCACCCAAACGTGCACATAGAAGATTCTCATGGTACACCCACTAATGACCACCCAAACAGGCACAGAGAAGATTCTCATAGTACACTCACTAATGACCACCCATACATGCACAGAGAAGATTCTCATAGTACACTCACTAATGACCACTCAAACATGCAGAGAAGATTCTCATGGTACACTCACTAATGACCACCCAAACATACACAGAGAAGATTCTCATAGTACACTCACTAATGACCACCCAAACATACACAGAGAAGATTCTCATAGTACACTCACTAATGACCACCCATACATGCACAGAGAAGATTCTCATAGTACACTCACTAATGACCACTCAAACATGCAGAGAAGATTCTCATGGTACACTCACTAATGACCACCCAAACATACACAGAGAAGATTCTCATAGTACACTCACTAATGACCACCCATACATGCACAGAGAAGATTCTCATAGTACACTCACTAATGACCACCCAAACATACACAGAGAAGATTCTCATAGTACACTCACTAATGACCACCCAAACAGGCCCAGAACCAGTTACATATGACACTCACTAATGCTAACTTACAAACACCTGCATACATTCATTATTATACCTGTATCCTGTTCCTTCAGTCTGACAGTCACTCTTTGACCTGGCTTGATGTTCATGTTTAATATCACATCCTATTAAGGTTTAAAAATTAATTAAATTTTATTTTTCTAAATAGTAATGAAATATCACATCTGAGATTTATTTAACAGATTAATGAAATGTACAAGCATGAAGAAAGACTTATATTTGTGCTTCACAGATTATACCAAAGCTTTTGATAAAGTGAAATATGATGAAATGATAACATTGTTGGAGGATATTAACAATGATGGAAAAGATCTCAGAATAATAAAAAAAATATTTACTGGAACACTCCAAAATGTGACAAAGCAATAGAAGGGAAAGTGCTTAACCAAGTCAATAAATTCAAGTACTTGGGAACATTTCATAACATCAGATGGACGATGTGTGACAAAAATTAGGAGCAGAATTGGCCAGGCAAAGCAGCTTTTCAGAAGTTTTAAAGTATTTTATGTAACAAATAACTTTAATTAAACATCAGAAAATGAGTACTGAAATGTTATATCGAGCCTGTTCTGTTGTATGGCAGTGAATCTTATAATGTGAACAAATAAATTAAGAAGAGTTTGAAGGCAACTGAGATGTGGTTCTTGAGAAGAATGTTGAGAATACCTTTGACTGCCAGAATAACTAACAGTGATTGCTTAGAAAATGGCTAATGAAAGTAGAACATTATATATTCAACAATGAGAAGGAGACAAACAAAGTTCTTTGGTCATGTGATGAGAAAAGGGGCACTAGAAAATATTGTGATGACTGGAAAGATCACTGGTAGATGCAGAGGCTTAAGACAGTGGCATGGTGGAATATCATCAGTGGCATTGATCCAGAACACCAAAGACTGAGATCTGTGGAGACTCATGAACGCCTTTACCAGCTGACAAGGCACTTGATGATGATGACAAGCATGCATGCACCCAATTTTAGAAAGTTGTTTGTGAGTCTCAAATAATAAAATGGACTTCTAGTCGGACACTACACAACAATAATAAATGAACAAGGAACAGACTTCTCGCTTTTATACTCTTCTTTTTGCCTTATCCAGCTTCCCACTGTTGCTTGAAGCTTCTCACTATCTTATAAAAAATTTCACTCTTACACTCAGCTTGCCACTTTCACATTTAGCATGCCACTGTCACATTTAGCTTGCCACTTTCACATTTAGCATGCCACTGTCACATTTAGATATGCCACTAAAACATTTAGCTTAATGAACACTGTCACATTTAGCTTTTATACTGTCACATTTAGCTTGCCACTGTCACATTTAGCTTCTCACTGTCACATAAAAAATGCCACTCTCACATTTAGCTTGCCACTCTCACATTTAGCTTACCACTGTCACATTCAGCTTGCCACTCTCAAATTTAGCTTGCCACTTTCACATTTAGCTTGCCACTGTCAAATTTAGCTTGCCACTTTCACATTTAGCTTGCCACTGTCACATTAAGCTTGCCACTTTCACATTTAGCTTGCCACTCTCACATTTAGCTTGCCACTGTCACATTTAGCTTGCCACTGTCACATTTAGCTTGCCACTCTCACATTTAGCTTGCCACTCTCACATTTAGCTAGCCACTGTCACATTTAGCTTGCCACTGTCACATTTAGCTTGCCACTGTCACATTTAGCTTGCCACTGTCATATTTAGCTTGCCACTTTCACATTAAGCTTGCCACTTTCATATTTAGCTTGCCATCTCACATTTAGCTTGCCACTGTCACATTTAGCTTGCCACTGTCACATTTAGCTTGCCACTGTCACATTTAGCTTGCCACTGTCATATTTAGCATTGCCACTGTCACATTTAGCTTGCCACTTTCACATTTAGCTTGCCATTAACATTTAGCTTGCCACTTTCACATTTAGCTTGCCACTGTCACATTTAGCTTGCTGCTTTCATATTTAGCTTGCCACTTTCACATTTAGCTTGCCACTCACATATTCAGCTTCCCACTCGACACTTAGCTTCCCACAAGCATATTAAGCTTCCCACAGCTTCCCACTTGACATGTAGCTTCACGTAGGTTCCCACACGCACATACAGCATCTCATTCTCACACTAAGGTGCATTGGCATTGAAAGCAGATGGGGCTGGAAAGCTGGCTAGGGAATGGGATACTTTCAGACGTGCTGTGAAGAGAGCGACGTTCTGTAAAGGACTTGCTGATTGATGATGAATATCAAACACAGATACTTTCTAAAGCAATTTATTCAAACAGAATGCAAGCGAGAACTGCCAAACCTTTTTGAGGCCAACATTAGCGTAAGATCCTTTCTCCTTCTTGGCACTGATAGGTTTGTTCAGTGTGACACCTTCTCTGTACTCACAAAAATCTGACTCTCTCAAGTGATGGGGAATGTCCAGTGGGTTTAGAAGACCTGTTGGGGATATATACATACACACATAAAGATGTCATACTCACTGATAACTACAGTCGAGTCTGCATAAGTAGAAGTCTAAGGGACCTAAGAAAATGCTTCCACTTATCAGGACTTCTACTTATCCAGGCAGCACAAACAATATAGAAAATTGCCGGGACTAAGCTGGTCATGTCTACTTATCCAAAATTTGACTTATCCAAGTTCAACTGAAGTGGACTCAACAGTATTTGTTTACTGACTGCAGCAGTTCATATTTTATAGCAGATTAGAAACTGGGGAGGGGGGGCATGCTGGATGAGATGACAGAGGGGGCATGCTGGATGAGATGACAGAGAAAGCATGCTGGATGAGATGACAGAGGGGGCATGCTGGATGAGATGACAGAGGGAGCATGCTGGATGAGATGACAGAGGGAGCATGCTGGATGAGATGACAGAGAAAGCATGCTGGATGAGATGACAGAGAAAGCATGCTGGATGAGATGACAGAGAAAGCATGCTGGATGAGATGACAGAGAAAGCATGCTGGATGAGATGACAGAGGGGGTGTGCTGGATGAGATGACAGAGGGGGCATGCTGGATGAGAAGACAGAGGGGGTATGCTGGATGAGAAGACAGAGGGGGCATGCTGGATGAGATGACAGAGGGGGTATGCTGGATGAGATGACAGAGGGGGTTTGCTGGATGAGATGACAGAGGGGGTATGCTGGATGAGAAGACAGAGGGAGTATGCTGGATGAGAAGACAGGGGCGGTATGCTGGATGAGATGACAGAGGGAGCATGCTGGATGAGATGACAGAGGGGGTATGCTGGATGAGATGACAGAGGGGGCATGCTGGGTGAGATGACAGAGGGGGTATGCTGGATGAGATGACAGAGTGGGTATGCTGGATGAGATGAAAAAGGGGGTATGCTGGATGAGATGACAGAAGGGGTATGCTGGATGAGATGACAGAGTGGCATAGAAGATGACGGTCTTGACTGGACTCACCAGTCATTGGCATACTATCTAGCTACCTTTTGCTTCTCTCAATTCACTAAAAGCATTCCTTGGTGCTCTTTCCTTGTTTCTGAGGTATATTAACCTTCTGCTGTCAATTAAGGGTTGGAGGGTCTGGATATTTGCTTCAAACCAGTCCTTATTTCTATGTTCTCCAGGGCAATTGTTTGTAGACAGTTTCCTTAATTGCATCACATTTTAAGCTTGCTGTAGAGTTATCCTGGATATCAGTGAAAGCATCTTCGAGCTGCTGTTGGAACTCAAAAACACTTTTCAGGGTCTTTAGTTTTGGAAATATTCAATCTGGGGATATATTTGTTTTTTGAAGTGAAAATAATTTGTAGTTTTATTGCAGTAACTAGGGAATGGTCAGTATCACAGCCAGCACTGTGGTAGCTGCGAGTTAGTGATGCACAGTTTCAAGTGCTGCATCCTTGTGAGAATAAGGTCCAGATGGTGCCAGTGGCCAGATCTCGGATGTTTCCATGACACCTTATTGCGGTCTTTAGTTTTGAAAAAAGGAGTATGTGAGTCTTTTTCCCCAGTTGGACACTCAACTGATCCCTTCTGTGAGTCTATTTCCCCAGCTGGACACTCAACTGATCCCAACAGTGAGTCTATTTCCCCAGCTGGACACTCAACTGATCCCAACAGTGAGTCTTTTTCCCCAGTTGGACACTCAACTGATCCCAACAGTGAGTCTTTTTCCCCAGTTGGACACTCAACTGATCCCAACAGTGAGTCTTTTTCCCCAGTTGGACACTCAACTGATCCCAGCAGTGAATTCTTTACTGAAAATCCCACTTCATGCTACAGATTTTCTTTTGGCCTCTGCCTTTAGAATAGAATGCATAATTATTTTCTTTAATGGACCCATCCTATGGTAGACATGTTTTCTGTAGGCCAGCAATATCAATATCATCAATGACAGCCATATTTCTTACATCAATGCCATTTTTCGGCTCAATGGGAAACCCAGGACACAAGGTCCTTAATTCCAAGAGATTGGTTTTTACAGCCTATGATTCACATATTGTCCTAGCTCCAAGCACCCACTGAAGCATACAGGCTGTGGTGGATCAACACCTTATCGGCTGGTAGCTGCCCAGCTTGAGGCAGGTGATAATTGATCAGTGACATTCGAAGATGCCACCCACCGCCAGAGGCAACCCGTGGCACCCTCGTCTATGCCAACTGACAAGGACTTAAAACCTGTAACTGCTGCTTCTCGATTTGTTTCCAAGACCACTTATGGCCAGGGATGAGGCAAATCCTCTCTATAGCACAAAGCCTGGGCAGTAACTGTAGAGACCATATGTTGCCCATGCATCATGATCCCTCTCTCTCTACCTGCCTTGTTTACTCCAAAGAAAAGATAACACCAGTATGTTTGGAACAAAGCAGTCTGCAGAAGCTGTCGGTCAGAGGAGCAGTGCTCTATTTCTCAACAATCTAGTTCACTAAATCTAGTTATCTATAAATTACAATAACAGCACATGAAAACTAACCTGCATACTTCAAATCCTGGTGATAAGGAAAAAACATTTTGCGAAGATACTGTGGACATTCTAAATACTGAAGAATGTGAAACAGTTGTGTGTTGCCATGTCCAGGCTTTTTCAGACCACTAAACTCTGAAGGGTCCTGTCTGGAAAGACAAACATTCATGCAACATCAATAAACTGATCAGAATCATAATGTAATCAACACCAATAAACTGATCAGAATCCTAATGTAATCAACACCTACTACTTCTTCAGAATTCTGAGCCCTTGAAGTTCACTACTGCAGATATCACCCCCATTCATCTCGGTAGTTGGTCTTCACTTTTCAGTTGGTGGCTCCACTTGTTTGCACGTCTGCATTATGTATTACCTCTTTATTGCTTCATGGTCTACTTCTACTAAACTGTTCTGTGCCCATAGTTGTTGTCTCTGTTATCTGGTATTCTCTCTTTATGCCACAACCAGTGAAGTCTATTAGCCCTCATGATGCCAGTAATTAGTGGGGATGTAAACATTATGAAAATGTATGTTATTGGTGTCATTGAGCTCCATCTGTCTGGCAACGTTTTTCTCAGTAATTGTTTCTTTACATTTTTTATTCAACCAATTGTTTTTACTACTTATGCTCGATGCACCAAGGCATTCTTTTGCAGTATTTTCAATTATATTTTTAATGTATATCCCAGTCTGGTCAATGTTTTTCTCTGTTGGTTTTTTTTTTGTTGCTTTGTTTTTATGTTTTATTTTATTTGTGAATTTCTCTTTGATGTTTCATGCACTAATTATATTTTTCTTCAGTAATAATTACAGGGAGAGAACTAAGCAAGCTCAAGTGGACCAAGAAGTGAAGAAAAAACGCTGGCATTGGATAGGATACACATTGAGAAAACCTAAAACTATATAACTAAAATGTCTTTGCACTGGAACCCACAGGTGCATAGGAACAAAGGAAGGCCAAAAAGTTCGAAAAATGGGGAGGACTGCATATGACAGCAAAGGACAGAACGACTTAGCAAGAGTTGGTTGAGGGCCTATGCTCCATTGGGGACTAGAAAGGCAGAAGAAGAAGAATAATGACAGAAAACAATAACAAAGGACATACAATAATGAAACATATTTTTGCTATGTCAAGTCCTATAACTCAAATGTATAATAAACAACAATCAGGGAAACAATAGCAATCAAAACAACTGACAGGCTCGCTGACCAGGCTGCTGTGGAAAGTGGCTCAGCAATACAGTAAGCTGATGAACTGAATGCTCCATAAATGGCAGGGCAACTCCGGGAATCAGGTGCAATAACGACAAGACAAGACAAGGTGATGCCACCAAATAAAAGTGTTTTTCTGGGAGCCAATGAAGAACAGTCAACGAACACAGAACTGATGATGTCAGTAGCACACTGATGGGTACACTGAGGAAGGCATGTGAGCACTAGCTTACAGAATGGTTCAATGTGCAGGCAAGGTGTTAGTCAACTAACTGTGTGTATATTTGGTTTAAGTGCTATTCCAATGCAAGTCATAAAATGGATACTTACTTGGCCTGGCTTGTTTCATCAAAAATTACAATTTCATCAACATTGAAGATGGCAGCTGCACGTGCTACCTGCAAGCACAAGAGAAAATCAGTTCATAAGTCAAATAAATCAAATAATAAAATGAACAGAAAATTAAACACACTGAGCTAATTACATCATCATTAAGCGCTTTACCGAGTGGCATATGAGGTGATACTTCACATTCTACAATCCCCACGGGCACAAATTAGCACATTGTTTGCTGATGAATTTTCTCATTTTGTCTTCTTTTATCTCACTTTCCATAAATCTGTCTGGCTGTCACATTGTCTAGTTTGTTTCATCTCATTGCCTAGTTTGTTTCATATCATTGCCTAGTTTGTTTCATTTCATTGCCTAGTTTGTTTCATTTCATTGCCTAGTTTGTTTCATTTCATTGCCTAGTTTGTTTCATTTCATATCATCCAAAAGTCTTTGTGGGTTAGCCTCCTTCAAAACCTTTAGATTATATTGAGACAAAAGTCTGATTTTTGCTCTGAGCCTTTGACCTTAACTTTCAGTCCTAGGGGTTTAGCATCAGAAGCACAAGGGGTTGTTAAAGAAAAACATACAATCAGGGCATCTTACGTTCATTGGGCTTTTCAGTAGGAACCTATGAACGTATGATGCATTTCCTAGGACTGAAAATTATCCTTTCCTCGCCAAGTATTTTCAAGTGCATACATCTCTACTGTGTTTTCTATTTGCCTTGTCCAAGAACTGCGTCTTATCAGTTTGTGACCCTTAGCTACATCCAGGGCTTCTTGAAGATATTTTTTGGGGCCTTTTGGCCACTTTACAAGTGCTTATAGTATTTTGAGCCAACAGTCTGTAACAGTCATCAGTGCAAGGATGTATTACATACATACTAATGGGGGATTTCTTGCATATACCAGAATCATGGACATGGCTTTATTCTGTGTGCTGTAAAGCTTTACCAGGTGAGTCTTTCTTTCAGTGAGTGGTCACAGTTCATAATCCATCAGACAGATGATCAAGTGCTGGTACACTGTTAGCAGCATTCTTTGCTCCGTGTAGCCATTTTTGGAATTTTGCTGCAACTGCCTTCACCTCCCTAAAAGACAGGTTTCTGCCAAAGATGACCCAGGTACTAGGCAACTCAGTTTGCTTTCTCTGTAGATATCTGACCTTAACTGTAAGGGTTGGGACATCGGCTCTAACAATCCTATTGTCCAGAGAGCACCATAAAACAGCTGCCTTTTCTGGATTACGACAATGCCCATTTTTGCACACCAGCCAGTCATTTTATCTATTGTTGCCTGTAGCATTTGGGCTGTTTGTTGCTTATCTCTGCCCTGTCTATATGCAAGAACATCATCTGCTAATGTCAATATCCTTCCAACACCAGGTCACTAGACTGTAATGATACACCAACTGAGTTAATCCAAAAGGAGAGAAAAGCTTGCATCTCTATCTCTCATGCACTAAATATAAAGATCTGGGACAGTGCTGTTTGATCCTAAGTATAGGGAACAATAATCCACAAGACCTAGTCATAGACAAAAAAATATATATCCTTCTCTGTCACATGCAATATGCCCTGCAGACAAGGGCATACAGTCATAGTTCTCCCCAGACATACAGATGCATGTGTGCACACACACATTTTTAGATGTTTGAACATAATCTGAGCATCATCAACTGCTACAACTGTGAATACTGCCTAGCTATCATAAGAACATCATATATAGATATATATAAAGTAAAGTAAAGGACCCTTTTCTACACCATCAGGCGTATAGGGCATAAAGGGCTAAACCTATATTTTTATAGACCAATCGGAACAAGATGTGTGATAGCTATCATAAGAATTTATGGCAGACAAGGATTAGTTTTATTTTCGTGCCAGGACATTTGGGGGTACAAGGAAATTAGCAAGCTGACAGGCTTGCAGGTAAGGCTACTGTGAAAGCCAGACAAGCCATGGACCAGGCTGATATACTGAATGCCCTAAGAGAGTTAAGACATGCTCTTAGACGTTTGCGTGAGCCACCTGAGAACTTTAAATTTGCAACTATGGTCAGACTGCAAGATCAACAAGTTAAACAGGTTTCCGCCAAACAAGAACACTACGCGGGTAGCCAAAGAAGAATAATAACCCAACACAGAACTGGTGTTGTTAGCCGCTACACGTTGTGGGATTTGCTGAGGAGGGGATCCTAGCACTTATGGACTGAGTGGTTCGACGTGCAATGAGAATAATTTGTCGACTAACTACCTAGCTATCATAAGAACATTGTTCTTACCTGTCCAGCCAGGTAGGCTCTTAGTTCCATTGACTGGGCGTTGTCCAAGATAGATCCAGGTAGAGCAATAGCAACTGTGTAATGGCGTCCACATCTACTTCTCTTTATTTTCTCTTCCTCTTCTTCTTTGGTCTTAGCCTCCTTTTCAAGTCGCAACTGCCGATCCTTTTTCATCTGAGCTAGAAGTTTTTCTTCGCGCCATTTGCGTTTCACAGCTTTTCCTGTTAAACGATAACAATATTATCAGCTGCAAAACATTATATAATTTGCTATAGCATTTCTCTTTTAGTATACTGTTTCTTAAATGTTCTCAGTAATTTTCTGCAAGTCTCACACTTGACTTTTTTTTTTTTAAATTAAAAAAAAATTAAATAATAATTTAAAACTACCTTTCTTTACTTTCAATTTCTGTTTAAAAAAAAATTCCTTAGGGTACAATAAGTTACCTATAGCACTACATACCTCAGGCTAGCACGTTTCTTACATGCATCCCATGTTATTTCTTTCTTTGCATTAGTAGTATATTTTCTTGACATAACACTTGAGGTAGTCAGTCTCTCCCAAAAAGTGTATGCATGGTAAGAATGGTAGGACTTCCGGTGTGTACAGTGTGCCACTTGTATGTGTACTAGTGTTCAATGTTACATTTTACTCCGTGTACTAGTGTTCAATGTTACATTTTACTCCGTGTACTAGTATACAATGCCACATTTTACTCCGTGTACTAATATTCAATGCCACATTTTACTCCGTGTACTAGTGTTCAATGTTACATTTTACTCCGTCTAGTATTCAATGCCACATTTTACTCCGTGTACTAATATTCAATGCCACATTTTACCACGTGTACTAGTGTTCAATGTTACATTTTACTCTGTGTACTAGTGTACAATGCCACATTTTACTCTGTGTACTAGTGTTCAATGCCACATTTTACTCTGTGTACTAGTGTTCAATGCCACATTTTACTACGTGTACTAGTGTTCAATGCCACATTTTACTACGTGTACTAGTGTTCAATACCACATTTTACTCTTGTGTACTAGTGTTCAATACCACAGTTCACTCTGTGTACTGGTGTTCAATGCCAAATTTTACTCCAACTTTCAGTAGCTTTACGCTGTTTACATCAAAAGTAGCCAGTTATTTTACAAAAGCACCAGCAGTTTGCCACTGCCAATCATTTCACTGAGACCAGAAGCAGCAGATCCCAGCGCAATGGTCACTTTTCTATTTTATTATCAATTACATTTCTTTCTAGTAAGTATGAATATGATCTTATCTTTATGTTAGAATTCTAACACTTAAAATCCCTAGTGAGTTAAACAGGAATCAATGGCACCAGATAGCATAGAATAATCGGTCAAAATGGATGTTAGGCAGGGCCACTGTTCAGAGCCGAGGCAAATTGTTTGCTTCTGCCGGGCGGTGGCCGATGCATTTTTGCTCCATTTGTAGACTGGATATAGTTTCGTCGCCCAGCTTCTGAGTTGAATGCATGGCGTAACACTGTTAGCTGCGGATTTCATTTGGAATGTTTTTTCAACTGTAACCAATGTGGTGGTGTGAACTGTAGATTCAGAAAATGGCGCGATGCCTGTTGTATAATTGGTGGTGCCCGTATGTGATTAAAATTGATCGCGTGGGCAACTGATGATTTTTTTTTTGGGTGACTTCTGCTACCATCAATGATGAAATGCATTTCTAACCTCGGACAGTTTGTGTTAGCACTTCGGGTGGCTACCATATGCTTTAATGCGAGTGTATGCTAGATATGCTGAGACAGCAGTCTGCCAATCTTTCCACAATGGACTGTGATAAACATTCTGTGTGTTTTTCGCTGGCACAGGAGCAAAGCAAAGATGGGGTGACCCGTTTGCTATGAAGCTGAAACTAAGACTACCAGACCAGACCTTGCAAAACTCAAGCACAGAGTAATATATGTACAAACTTTCTTTGGTTACTTACTTTCTGTGTTGGAAAATTTCTTCTCCCTCAGCTGAGAAATAAAACAAAAATTATAAATAGCGGATGTGATAAAAAATTAAGCTATCCACTAATAATTAAATTCATGTAAATGTGATCCTGACCTTGACTTATTACTCAAGAGTTAATAACCGATATCACAGCACCTGGAATATTCCAAAAATGGCTCACACCATATTGGTATAATAAAGATTTCTCTAATAAATTTTGTTTACATGTGACAAATAAACACATACAGCTGAAACATTAAAATTAAATGTGACATCCAGGACTGGACAAATGAATACATACAGCTGAAACAATGAAATTAAATGTGACATCCAGGGCTAGACAAATAAACACATACAGCTGAAACAATGAAATTAAATGTGACATCCAGGGCTGCACAAATGAACACATACAGCTGAAACAATGAAATTAAATGTGACATCCAGGGCTGGACAAATAAACACATACAGCTGAAACAATGAAATTAAATGTGACATCCAGGGCTAGACAAATAAACACATACAGCTGAAACAATGAAATTAAATGTGACATCCAGGGCTAGACAAATAAACACATACAGCTGAAACAATGAAATCAAATGTGACATCCAGGGCTAGACAAATAAACACATACAGCTGAAACAATGAAATTAAATGTGACATCCAGGGCTAGACAAATAAACACATACAGCTGAAACAATGAAATTAAATGTGACATCCAGGGCTAGACAAATAAACACATACAGCTGAAACAATGAAATTAAATGTGACATCCAGGGCTAGACAAATAAACACATACAGCTGAAACAATGAAATCAAATGTGACATCCAGGGCTAGACAAATAAACACATACAGCTGAAACAATGAAATTAAATGTGACATCCAGGGCTAGACAAATAAACACATACAGCTGAAACAATGAAATCAAATGTGACATCCAGGGCTAGACAAATAAACACATACAGCTGAAACAATGAAATTAAATGTGACATCCAAGGCTGGACAAATGAATACATACAGCTGAAACAATGAAATCAAATGTGACATCCAGGGCTGGACAAATAAACACATACAGCTGAAACAATGAAATCAAATGTATGTGACATCCAGGGCTGGACAAATAAATACATACAGCTGAAACAATGAAATTAAATGTGACATCCAGGGCTGGACAAATAAAGACATACAGCTGAAACAATCAAATCAAATGTGACATCCAGGGCTGGACAAATGAACACATACAGCTGAAACAATGAAATTAAATGTGACATCCAGGGCTGGACAAATGAACACATACAGCTGAAACAATGAAATTAAATGTGACATCCAGGGCTGGACAAATGAACACATACAGCTGAAACAATGAAATCAAATGTGACATCCAGGGCTGGACAAATGAACACATACAGCTGAAACAATGAAATCAAATGTATGTGACATCCAGGGCTGGACAAATGAACACATACAGCTGAAACAATGAAATTAAATGTGACATCCAGGGCTGGACAAATGAACACCTACAGCTGAAACAATGAAATCAAATGTGACATCCAGGGCTGGACAAATGAACACATACAGCTGAAACAATGAAATCAAATGTGACATCCAGGGCTGGACAAATGAACACATACAGCTGAAACAATGAAATCAAATGTATGTGACATCCAGGGCTGGACAAATGAACACATACAGCTGAAACAATGAAATCAAATGTATGTGACATCCAGGGCTGGACAAATGAACACATACAGCTGAAACAATGAAATTAAATGTGACATCCAGGGCTGGACAAATGAACACCTACAGCTGAAACAATGAAATCAAATGTGACATCCAGGGCTGGACAAATGAACACATACAGCTGAAACAATGAAATTAAATGTGACATCCAGGGCTGGATAAGTACAGGGTACCCGCTGCCATGACTGTGATTATTATAACACAAGTCTTTACTCAAGCAGTTTCGTCATTTCTCTCCTCTACTAATATTCACACTTGTCCACTGTGTCATCTGCTTTAACCAACCAAGATTTCTCCTTTATCAGCCAATGGACTTTAGCATCCAGGGTTTACCACCGCAGATGTTTCTTGTCTGTGAATGCTCTGAGTTATGACCTTGCTCACAGCACCATGAACCTGTCTGCAATAGTTTGCAACGCACAGATGTATCACAAGCATACTACTGGCTGCCTCTTAACCAATCAAGAGTCAGTGGCATAAACTCTCTCTATATGTGTTCTAGTTTCACTTGCTGGTTTTAAATGCTTTCAGTCCCAAACCACTCACCATGCGTTTCTAGATCAGTGCAAAGATAATATAACTGACAAGCTGTTTTCTGTCACAGAAGAATGTTATAGCATTCATTACTGTCTTGACTACTAGTTCAACTTCTTATGTTTCCTAGTGTCTATACTATGCTTAACTCCTTAGGACCAAGCTATTTACTGCTTTTTAAGCTCAACACTTTAGAGTAGAAGGAGTTAAAATAACAACTGCTCGGGACTGAAAGAGTTAAGAGTGTGAATAGTGCCAGTCAATTATCTCTCACGGAGGTGGAGAAATGCTGGGATACAGTGGAACAACTTTGTTTTGAAATAATTTCTTTTCTAAAAAAAGTTTTCAGGGTGAGGTGGGGGCAGTTTATGAACAGAAACTTGCTTTCTGAACAGTGAATCTAATGTAGAAACATGAATTGTACAATTAAAACTAGCTCTCCAGTTCTTTGTGTTCAGTATCACACACACTGACCATCAGCTTTATTTGGAAACATGGTTAAAAACCTTAAAGTTTGCGAGCTTAACCGAGTTACTAAGTGTTTGTTCGAAAATAAGATGGATTTCAATCAGTATTCTACATGCATGCCAGCAGGATTTACTTTAGAAGTCTCAAATTTAAATCAAACAAGTATTATTCATATTTATCCAAAGTTAGATGGAGAAAGTTGTGAAGCAGATTATTTTTGTCATTGGCAGAGTCAAACTTTGATGAGGGATAGCCCGAATATACATCTTATGCACAGCATAAAAAGATAACAGTCAACTGGTACATACACACACAAAAACTTGTGAAAAAGGTTCCCCCCCCCCCCCCATGTCAGTTAATTCTAGTGCTATTGCCCTTATTATTTAGAAACATAACTACAAAATTACAGGCAAATTAAGTCTTATATAAACTTCGTTTTGCAGGAAGATGCTAATTGTTTTGGAAAGTCAGTTCTCTTTACATAATAATGTTGCTCTGCTATGATGTTACAAAAGTTTCTCAGGAACTAGATCTAATGTATGGACTGAATTTAAATTCTTAGACATTACTAAATGGTTCATGTTCACTTCTGATTTATTTTGGATATATTTTATTGAGTTTTCCTTGAGTGCTGTAGACTGGTGGTAAGCGGAAAATTATTTCATTTTACAAATTTTTCTTAACATGCTTTTGGTCATTGGTTTATTTACAAATCTTTAACAATTAACAAAATTATCTGTTATAGCAGCATTCAAATATTATTCCTCAATAATCCCTTGTTCGCTTTGATATATATAGTGTGTGTGTGTGTTACACAGCAGCTGAATTAGTGTGGTCTGTTTTAATGTGTTGCTGTTACACTTGTGAAATTAAAAAATGGCATTACCAACCTTTGGGCCTCTGATGCTAAACCCTCTAGTACTCAGAGTTAAAATACTAAAAATACAGTTGTTAAGTCCTGAACGATCTTTGGCTCAGGAAGTACCATTTTTTCATCATCATCATAAACCACTTCTGCCATTAGGTGCCGTGGGGAGGAATAATTTGCAATCCAGTGCACGTTGGCTGCCAATAGCTATTGTCATACCCTTAAGGAGGAGAGTGTCCTTAATGTTGTCAATCCATATTTTCCGCGGCCATCCTCTTGCTCTTGTAGCTAACCTTTTGAGATGTAGTGCTTGTGATGGTATTTGATCTTGCTGCATTCTAACAAGATAGCCAAACCACTTGATCTGCTGTTTCTTGATGAATCTAGTACAAGGTGTCGTTCCCACAATTTGCCTGACAGTTTCATTATTCACTCGATCTCGGATGATTAGGTTGGCTGCTTTTCTCAGGCACCTCATCTCGCAGGTGGTGATTTTGCGTATATGTGCTTTAGATAGTGTCCATGTTTGGCACTGGTAGCTTAATGTTGGAATAAATATGCTATTAATAATCTGTCTCTTTGCACTCTTAGTTAGGCTTGGATGTCTTAATAATGGTGACAATTGGTATATAAGTGCACTTGCTTTCTGACATCTGGTTTCTATTTCTCTGTAAATTCTACTATCTTTTGTGATCATACTTCCTAGATATTTAAACTCCCTAACTTGATTCAGGGCAGAACCATTAAGCTGTATGTGTAGTGGGCAGGGGTTCTACTAACTTGCATTGTTTCGGTTTTGTTTACATTGATCTTCATGTTGTATTTACTGCATGCCGAGTTTAACCTGTTAATGTGGTCTTGCAGTCTATCTTCTTCAGGGTAGAACAAGCACTGGTCGTCAGCAAATCATAGTTCGTTTAATGTGGGTGAATTGATTACTTCCTCATGATTATAAAGGTCTATGTTGTCTGTATCAGAACTTGCTTCTTTAGATATATCATTGTATTAATATTAGAAATTTAATAATAAATAAGTAAAGTAAATAAAATAACAAATATTTTTAAAATATATTTGAAATAATTAAAGTATGAATAAATTTAGTATTTAGTTAGCTATCATAGCTGCTAGGAACTATGAATACATAAAATGTTACTTACACTTAGTTGCTGAATTATAATCATCAAATAGCTGCCATGCAATTCATATAATGTAACAATTATAGTAAATAATATGATGCGACTGTTATCACCTGGGAGTAGCCATGGCGAGGCCCAGCTAGAGATGCTCGCCTGAGGATCGGAAGGTCGTAGGTTTGGGTCCTGGTGGAGCTGGGCTTTCTTCAAAAATAATTTGGCTACCAGTTCCCAGGTCGGGCCGGCTTTGAGTGTGTCTGTTGGTACCAGGTGAGTCTTGGGAAGTAAAGGCGGTCGGCGTGACGTTGACTATATCACCCACCAAATGCAGATTAGTCTATAAAATATAGGTGTAGACCTGTATGCCCAACACGCCTGTAGGGTGGAAATGGGTTCTTTACTTTACTGCTATCACCTACACTTGCTTCTTTCTTCCTTCTCATAGTCAGTCCACGGTCAAGTCTTAGTCATAGAGAGGCACCCCTGCAGTGAAAAAAAAATACCACGCGCGACGACGTAAAATAAACTCAAAAAGTTATACAGTAATTACCATCGTCAATTATATTCACAAAACCGTTAGCTTAGAAAAGTATCCTACACGTGTGTCAAGTACATTACCTCTGAGACCGACTGCGGTATTCTTTTGTAAGAGATTTCGCCGGTTTTCGCTTGCTGCTTCGTCGATGCCATGGCTTTTATTATCATTGAGTACTGTCGTGTCCTAGTCGGCTGCAGTGTAAAATCAGCTAGCTGACAATTTTGGTAAGGTGACGCTCAAAACACACCCCTAAATTGTTATCCATTAAAGACATTGGATATATTACAAAAGCTGATTTACATTTGTAACAGTTAAATCAAAACAAAATTCTTGATTTTAAACACAAATACTGCTGTTTTGTATATTCTCATGAATGAAACATGGCAAATGATACTAAGTCAAAACATTCAAATAGCTAGGTACTTAAAAAATAGCAGCTGATGTATAAAAGAAGTTGCTTTGCCTGTTGTACCCCACCAGGACATCACACAAGCAATAAACACCCGGTGACACGAAGTGCCCCCATGCGGGTGAGAACCACCCGTGGAAAGGTTCCATAAACCCCTTTCAGCCGTTATGGCCACATACATGGCCCGACTATATCCAGGGGCCCCGGCAAAAGCCAAGGTGGCGCTTCAAATAACAACAAATTGCATCCCACGTGGGGATGACAGTACAAGGGTTTGCTGATAAAAGAAGTTAAATGTAGAATATCTTCGTCAATCTTAGCATGAATCATGCTAAAGAAGATGATTTGCCATACATATTTGTCAGATAAGGTGAGGAAAAGAGCTTTAAAAAATTGTAAAATGTAGTGGAATGGTAGAATTAGGATACGAAATGTAAGATTCCTTACCATATATATCCCTGAACATTATCTGGTCTTCTTCCCAAAGTCCATGCCGTGTGTCGTTGGTAGTTATGTCTATCCACAACCTTCTGTCTCGTGTACTTTCAATCAGCTCTGACACAGATGATCTTCTATGCCATGATGTCAAACTGTCCAGCATCTTTTCTACTCAAATGACCAAAGAATGTCTCTTTCTGGTGTAGGCAATCAGTTCTCTTCGTGAGTCAGTTTCTTTCAAGATATCTTCATTACTTTTTAAAAAAAAAATCTGTCTAGGGTATTCTCATCATTCGTCTAAAAACCATGCCTCAGCAGCTTCCAAACAAGTTTTTACTAATCTACCAACTGTTCACGATTCACTTCCGTATGACAAGATGTGATTTATATAGCCTTTAAGAGTTCTATTTCTCGTCTTAACTGACAAAGAATGATTGCATGAAATATTTTTCATTTTGTAAAATGCCTTTGCTTGAGCTATTCGACATTTAACTTCCTTAATACTCTTCCATCTGATGTTATCGGGGTACTCGAGTACTTAAATATATCAACTTGCTTGAGGTTTGTCCCATTGACTTTGTTGTTGCAATTTGGAGGGAAAGTTTTCTTTGTAATTACCATTACTTCTGTTTTTTTTTTTTTGTGTGTTCAAACTAAGATCTATGTTTTCACTTTCCGTTAATATAATATCCATCATTTCTTGCAGTTGTGTTTCATTTTCAGTGATCAAAACTATATCGTCAGAATATCGTTGGTTGTTAACAATATGCCCACCAACCGATATTTCTGGCATACCATGTATGGATCTAAGTATTATTTAACCGTACAAATTGAATAAATCCGTTTGTAGTACACGTCCCTGCCTAACGCCTTGTTTTTTAAAAAAAAAAATCCATGTTTCTTGAGTAGTAGCAATCATACACCACTGCCGGCTTGCTAGGCCCGTTGCGTGGCAGGCCAGGAAAAAATATGACCTGTCTGGTGCCCGTCTCCTTCGAAGCGAGCCATTGCTCCCGTTAGGCTGAAACCAGCTTTCCGGCATGCACTACAAGGAGGTTTGGTTGACCTAGGCGCTCTGCGGGTCATTGACTTTACACATGTTTCCCCTCCCGTCGTTTGCAAGACTTAAATTTGTGAACGAAAGATCCGATTTCATCACAGGATAGAATGATGTTGCCATGTTTTCCTTGAAGTTTTAAATTCAAGTTACTCAAAAATTAGTAACTAAACGATGATCAGTGTCAGAAGCAAGATGTAGGAAAAATTTGAATAAAAATGTTTGGTGGTTGGTGGTTATGTTAGTTTCCAAACCACTTTGCATAACTGGATAGAAAACCCCGATGGAATCTAGTGTATCTTTGTTCGTTGTCCCTTAGGTCCTGCCACTATAAATTTATGATAGGAATAGTCAACCAGCTAACCTTTGCTCGCTGACAATGGCGCTTCTAACATTTCAGAGTTCATTGACTCTGTAGATGGCTGTGTTTCCCCACGGCCATACTCACTTATCGTTTGTATGGCTGTGTCTTTCCCTGCCACAAGAAAAGAAAGAAACAAAATTAAATTAAAACTGGTGTTATTTTGGGACACGAACAGACATTTAATTATCTGGGCACATGGATTACATCAAATGGGAGATGCATTACTGAGAAAAGAAACATAATAGTACACGCAAAAGTTGCAATTTTTTTAATGAAGATCATCTTATGCAATATATCTTTGTCATTAGGAGTTAGAAGAAGAAATCGTGCTTGCTACATACATCCAGTTTTAAAATATGACTGTGAATCCTGGACAATCGGTAGGCAGGCCAAACAATTTTTTGAGGCTTCGGAGATGAGAGTTTCACAGAAGAATTGCTTAAAATACCCTGGATAGCCAAAAAAAGCAACCAAGTGGTTTTAAAAGAGGCGGAATCCCAAAGACAACTTATCACAGACATCAGGAGACAGTCATCATTGTTCGGCCATGTTATGAGAAGAGGGAAAATGGAACATGTTAGCACAACTGGAAAGATCTGTGAAAGAAGGGACAGAGGAAGACAACGAGAGAAGATTCTTGACAGTCTTGTTGCATAGCATAGAGATGTGTCAGCAGATTGTGGAGAGGCATGATCGCTCACACCTGATGATGATTATTTTTTATATGCAACAAATGTTCGGTATTTTTCTGTAGCCGTCATTTTCTGGTCCGTTGTCATTGTCTCCTATCCTCTCCGCCCTTTCGCCTCCCTCATATCCTCTACCATAGCTGCTACACCAGGGTTGGTGATACCGCTGTGGTTAGTGGATAGGTTGTTGTTGGTAATGCCGCTGTGGATGGTGGTTATGTTGTTGTTGGTAATGCTGCTGTGGTTAGTGGTTATGTTGTTGTTGGTAATGCCGCTGTGGTTGGTGGTTATGTTGTTGTTGGTAATGCCGCTGTGGTTAGTTAATAGGTTGTTGTTGGTAATGCCGCTGTGGTTAGTTGTTATGAAGTTGTTGGTAATGCCGCTGTGGTACGTTGTTATGTTTTTGTTGGTGATGCCGCTGTGGCTGGTAGTTGTGTTGTTGTTAGTGATGCCGCAGTGGTTAGTGGTTATGTTGTTGTTGGTGATGCCGCTGTGGTTAGTGGTTATGTTGTTGTTGGTGATGCCGCTGTGGTTAGTGGTTATGTTGTTGTTGGTGATGCCGCTGTGGTTAGTGGTTATGTTTTTGTTAGTGATGCCGCTGTGGTTTGTGGTTATGTTGTTAGTTTTGGTGCTGCTGTGTTTGGTGTTATGTTGTTTTTTGTGATGCCGCCGTGGTTGGTAGTTATGTTGTTGTTGGTGATGCCGCTGTGTTTGGTGGTTGGTTGTTGCTGGTGACGCCGCTTTGTTTGGTAGTTATGTTGTTGTTGGTGATGCCGCTGTGTTTGGTGGTTGGTTGTTGTTTTTGGTGCCGCTGTGGTTGGTTGTTATGTTGTTTTTTTGTGATGCCGCCGTGTATGGTAGTTATGTTGTTGTTGGTAATGCCGCTGTGGTTAGTTGTTATGTAGTTGTTGGTAATGCCGCTGTGGTACGTTGTTATGTTTTTGTTGGTGATGCCGCTGTGGCTGGTAGTTGTGTTGTTGTTAGTGATGCCGCAGTGGTTAGTGGTTATGTTGTTGTTGGTGATGCCGCTGTGGTTAGTGGTTATGTTGTCGTTGGTTTTGCCGCTGTGGTTGGTAGTTCTGTTGTTTTTGATGATGCCGCCGTGGTTGGTAGTTATGTTGTTGCTGGTGATGCCGCTGTGGTAAGTGGTTATTTTGTTGTTGGTGATGCCGCTGTGGTTAGTGGTTATGTTTTTGTTGGTGATGCCGCTGTGGTTGGTAGTTCTGTTGTTTTAGATGATGCCGCCGTGGTTGGTAGTTATGTTGTTGTTGGTGATGCCGCCGTGGTTTTTGGTTATGTTTTTGTTAGTTATGCCGCTGTGGTTAGTGGTTATGTTGTTGTTGGTGATGCCGCCGTGGTTTTTGGTTATGTTTTTGTTAGTTATGCCGCTGTGGTTAGTGGTTATGTTGTTGTTGGTGATGCTGCTGTGGTTAGTGATTGTGTTGTTGCTGGTGATGCCGCTGTTGTTGGTGGTTGCTTGTTATGTTGTTGTTGGTGATGCTGTTGTTGTTGGTGGTTGTGTTGTTGTTGGTGGTGCTGTTGTGGTTGGTTGCTATGTTGTTTTTTGTGATGCCGCTGTGGTTGGTGGTTGGTTGTTATTTTGTTGTTGGTGATGCCGCTATGGTTGGTGGTTATGTTGTTGTCTGTAATGCCACCGTGGTTAGTGGTTATTTTGTTGTTGGTGATGCCGCTGTGGTTGGTGGTTATGTTGTTGTTCGTGACGCCGCTGTGGTACGTTGTTATGTTTTTGTTGGTGATGCCGATGTGGCTGGTAGTTGTTGTTAGTGATGCCGCGGTGGTTAGTGATTATGTTGTTGTTGGTGATGCCGCTCTGGTTAGTGGTTACGTTTTTGTTGGTTATGCCGCTGTGATTAGTGGTTATGTTGTTGTTGGTGATGCCGCTGTGGTTAGTGGTTATGTTGTTGTTGGTGATATTGCTGTGGTTAGTGGTTATGTTTTTGTTAGTATTGCTGCTGTGGGTTGTGGTTATGTTTTTGTTGGTGATGCCACTGTGGTTGGTAGTTATGTTGTTGTTAGTGTTGCCGCTGTGGTTGGTAGTTATGTTGCTGTTGGTGATGCCGCTGTGGTTTGTGGTTATGTTGTTGTTTTTGGTGTCGCTGTGGTTGGTTGTTATGTTTTTTCTTTTGTGATGCCGCCGTGTATGGTAATTATGTTGTTGTTGGTGATGCCGCTGTGGTTTGTGGTTATGTTGTTGATGGTGATGCCGATGTGGTTGGGGGCTATGTTGTTGTTGGTGATGCCAATGTGGTTGGTTGTTGTTGGTGGTGCTGTTGTAATTGGTGGATATGTTGTTGTTGGTGATGCCGCAGTGGTTTTTTGTAATGTTGTTGACTTTGATGCCGCTGTGGTTGGTGGATATGTTGTTGTTGGTGATGCCACCGTGGTTGGTAGTTATGTTGTTCTTGGTGATGCCGCCGTGGTTAGTGGTTATATTGTTGTTTGTGATGCCGCTGTGGTGAGTGGTTATGTTGTTGATGGTGATGCCGCTGTTGTTGGTGGTTTTTTGTTGTTGGTGATGCCGCTGTTGTTGGTGGTTTTTTGTTGTTGGTGATGCCGCTGTGGTTGGTGGTTATTTTGTCGGTAATGCCGCCGTGGTTGGTGGTTATTTTGTTGTTGGTGATGCCGCTGTGGTACGTTGTTATGTTTTCGTTAGTGGTGACGCTGTGGTTAGTGGTTATGTTGTTGTTGGTGTTGCCGCTCTGGTTAGTGGTTATGTTGTTGTTGGTGATGCCGCTGTGGTTAGTGGTTATGTTGTTGTTGGTTATGCCGCTGTGGTTATGTTGTTGTTGGTGATGCTGCTGTGGTTAGTGGTTATGTTGTTGTTGGTGATGCCGCTGTGGTTAGTGGGTATGTTTTTGTTGGTGATGCCGCTGTGGGTTGTGGTCATGTTTTTGTTGGTGATGCCACTGTGGTTGGTAGTTATGTTGTTGTTTATGATGCCGCTGTGGTTGGTAGTTATGTTGTTGCTTTTGATGCCGCTGTGGTTGGTAGTTCTGTTGTTTTTGATGATGCCGCCGTGGTTGGTAGTTATGTTGTTGTTGGTGATGCTGCCGTGGTTTGTGGTTATGTTTGTTGTTGGTGATGCCGCTGTGGTTGGTGGTTATGTTGTTGTTGGTGATGACGCTGTGGTACATTCTTATGTTTTTGTTGGTGAAGCCGCTGTGGCTGGTATTTGTGTTGTTGTTGGTGATGCCGCTGTGGTTAGTGGTTATGTTGTTGTTGGTGATGCCGCTGTGGTTAGTGGTTATGTTGTTGTTGGTAATGCCGCTGTAGCTAATGGTTATGTTGTTGTTGGTGATGCCGCTGTGGTAAGTGGTTATTTTGTTGTTGGTGATGCCGCCGTGGTTGGTAGTTATGTTGTTGTTGGTAATGCCGCTGTGTTTAGTGGTTACGTTGTTGTTGGTGATACGGCTGTGGTTGGTGGTTATGTTGTTGTTGGTGATACCGCTGTGTTTGGTGGTTATGTTGTTGTTGGTGATACTGCTGTGGTTGGTGGTTATGTTGTTGTTTGTGATGCCGCTGTGGTTGGTGGTTATGTTGTTGCTGGTGATGCCGCTGTGGTAAGTGGTTATTTTGTTGTTGGTGATGCCGCTGTGGTTAGTGGTTATTTTGTTGTTGGTGATGGCCCTTTGGTTAGTGGTTATGTTGTTGTTGGTGATGCCGCTGTGGTTAGTGGTTATTTTGTTGTTGGTGATGCCGCTGTGGTTAGTGGTTATGTTTGTT
>CAJHNH020004677.1:0-33976 GCA_905116865.2 Candidula unifasciata | reverse complement strand
CAAAACTTTTTATAGTGTCAGATCTGTATCGTTTGGAGCATTTCCAGGCCCAACTAGAATCCGATAAGCGTCTGACTAAGCCGTTTCTGCAAGTTCTGATTCAGTTTAAGCAAGTTTGGGAAGAATACAAAACTTCTTATAGCGTCAGATCTGTATCGTTTGGAGCATTTCCAGGCCCAACCAGCATCCTATCAGCGTCTGGCTAAGCTGTTTCTTCAAGTTCTGATTCAGTTTGAGCAAGTGCTGGAGAAGAATACAAAACTTTTTATAGTGTCAGATCTGTATCGTTTGGAGCATTTCCAGGCCCAACTAGCATCCGATAAGCGTCTGACTAAGCCGTTTCTGCAAGTTCTGATTCAGTTTGAGCAAGAGTTTGGGAAGAATACAAAACTTCTTATAGCGTCAGATCTGTATCGTTTGGAGCATTTCCAGGCCCAACCAGCATCCGATCAGCGTCTGGCTAAGCCGTTTCTGCAAGTTCTGATTCAGTTTGAGCAAGAGCTCGGGAAGAATACAAAACTTCTTATGGTGTCAGATCTGTATCGTTTGGAGCATTTCCAGGCCCAACCAGCATCCGATCAGCGTCTGGCTAAGCCGTTTCTGCAAGTTCTGATTCAGTTTGAGCAAGAGTTTGAGAAGAATACAAAAACTTCTTATAGTGTCAGATCTGTTTGGAATCGTTTGGAGCATTTCCAGGCCCAACCAGCATCCGATCAGCGTCTGGCTAAGCTGTTTCTGCAAGTTCTGATTCAGTTTGAGCAAGAAGAATACAAAACTTCTTATACTGTCAGATCCGAATCGTTTGGAGCATTTCCAGGCCCAACCAGCATCCGATCGGCGTCTGGCTAAGCCGTTTCTGCAAGTTCTGATTCAGTTTGAGCAAGAGCTCGGAAGAATACAAAACTTCTTATTGTATCAAATCCGAATCGTTTGGAGCATTTCTAGGCCCAACCAGCATCCGATCAGCGTCTGGCTAAGCCGTTTCTACAAGTTCTGATTCATTTTGAGCAAGAGCTTGAGGAGAATACAAAACTTCCTATAGTGTCAGATCTGTATCGTTTGGAGCATTTCCACGCCAAACCAGCATCCGATCAGCGTCTGGCTAAGCCGTTTCTGCAAGTTCTGATTCAGTTTGAGCAAGAGCTGGAGAAGAATACAAAACTTCTTATTGTGTCAGATCTGAATCGTTTGGAGCATTTCCAGGCCCAACCAGCATCCGATCAGCGTCTGGCTAAGCCGTTTCTGCAAGTTCTGATTCAGTTTGAGCAAGAGTTGGAGAAGAATACAAAACTTCTTATAGTGTCAGATCTGAATCGTTTGGAGCATTTCCAGGCCCAACCAGCATCCGATCAGCGTCTGGCTAAGCCGTTTCTGCAAGTTCTGATTCAGTTTGAGCAAGAGCTGGAGAAGAATACAAAACTTCTTATAGTGTCAGATCTGTATCGTTTGGAGCATTTCCAGGCCCAACCAGCATCCGATCAGCGTCTGGCTAAGCCGTTTCTGCAAGTTCTGATTCAGTTTTGAGCAAGAGTTGGGAAGAATACAAAATTTTTTATGGTGTCAAATCCGAATCGTTTGGAGCATTTCCAGGCCCAACCAGCATCCGATCAGCGTCTGGCTAAGCCGTTTCTGCAAGTTCTGATTCAGTTTGAACAAGAGTTGGAGAAGAATACAAAACTTCTTATAGTGTCAGATCTGTATCGTTTGGAGCATTTCCAGGCCCAACCAGCATCCTATAAGCGTCTGGCTAAGCCGTTTCTTCAAGTTCTGATTAAGTTTGAACTAGAGCTTGTGAAGAATACAAAACTTTTTATAGTGTCAGATCTGTATCGTTTGGAGCATTTCCAGGCCCAACTAGCATCCGATAAGCGTCTGACTAAGCCGTTTCTGCAAGTTCTGATTCAGTTTAAGCAAGTTTGGGAAGAATACAAAACTTCTTATAGCGTCAGATCTGTATCGTTTGGAGCATTTCCAGGCCCAACCAGCATCCGATCAGCGTCTGGCTAAGCCGTTTCTGCAAGTTCTGATTCAGTTTGAGCAAGAGCTGGAGAAGAATACAAAACTTCTTATAGTGTCAGATCTGTATCGTTTGGAGCATTTCCAGGCCCCAACCAGCATCCGATCAGCGTCTGGCTAAGCCGTTTCTGCAAGTTCTGATTCAGTTTGAGCAAGAGCTGGAGAAGAATACAAAACTTCTTATAGTGTCAGATCTGAATCGTTTGGAGCATTTCCAGGCCCAACCAGCATCCGATCAGCGTCTGGCTAAGCCGTTTCTGCAAGTTCTGATTCAGTTTGAGCAAGAGTTTGTGAAGAATACAAAACTTCTTATAGCGTCAGATCTGAATCGTTTAAAGCATTTCCAGGCCCAACCAGCATCCGATCAGCGTCTGGCTAAGCCGTTTCTGCAAGTTCTGATTCAGTTTGAGCAAGAGCTGGAGAAGAATACAAAACTTCTTATAGTGTCAGATCTGTATCGTTTGGAGCATTTCCAGGCCCAACCAGCATCCGATCAGCGTCTGGCTAAGCCGTTTCTGCAAGTTCTGATTCAGTTTGAGCAAGAGCTTGAGAAGAATACAAAACTTCTTATAGTGTCAGATCTGAATCGTTTGGAGCATTTCCAGGCCCAACCAGCATCCGATCAGCGTCTGGCTAAGCCGTTTCTGCAAGTTCTGATTCAGTTTGAGCAAGAGCTGGAGAAGAATACAAAACTTCTTATAGTGTCAGATCTGAATCGTTTGGAGCATTTCCAGGCCCAACCAGCATCCGATCAGCGTCTGGCTAAGCCGTTTCTGCAAGTTCTGATTCAGTTTGAGCAAGAGCTGGAGAAGAATACAAAACTTCTTATAGTGTTAGATCTGAATCGTTTGGAGCATTTCCAGGCCCAACCAGCATCCGATCAGCGTCTGGCTAAGCCGTTTCTGCAAGTTCTGATTCAGTTTGAAGCAAGAGCTGGAGAAGAATACAAAACTTCTTATAGTGTCAGATCTGTATCGTTTGGAGCATTTCCAGGCCCAACCAGCATCCGATCAGCGTCTGGCTAAGCCGTTTCTGCAAGTTCTGATTCAGTTTGAGCAAGAGCTGGAGAAGAATACAAAAAACTTCTTATAGTGTCAGATCTGTATCGTTTGGAGCATTTCCAGGCCCAACCAGCATCCGATCAGCGTCTGGCTAAGCCGTTTCTGCAAGTTCTGATTCAGTTTGAGCAAGAGTCTGGAGAAGAATACAAAACTTCTTATAGTGTCAGATCTGAATCGTTTGGAGCATTTCCAGGCCCAACCAGCATCCGATCAGCGTCTGGCTAAGCCGTTTCTGCAAGTTCTGATTCAGTTTGAGCAAGAGCTGGAGAAGAATACAAAACTTCTTATAGTGTCAGATCTGTATCGTTTTGAGCATTTCCAGGCCAACCAGCATCCGATCAGCGTCTGGCTAAGCCGTTTCTGCAAGTTCTGATTCAGTTTGAGCAAGAGCTTTGAGAAGAATACAAAACTTCTTATAGTGTCAGATCTGAATCGTTTGGAGCATTTCCAGGCCCAACCAGCATCCGATCAGCGTCTGGCTAAGCTGTTTCTGCAAGTTCTGATTCAGTTTGAGCAAGAGCTGGAGATGAATAAAAAACTTCTTATAGTGACAGTTCGGAATTTCCAGGCCCAACCAGCATCCGATCAGCGTCTGGCTAAGCCGTTTCTGCAAGTTCTGATTCAGTTTGAGCAAGAGCTGGAGAAGAATACAAAACTTCTTTTCGCGTCATATCTGTATCGTTTGGAGCATTTCCAGGCCCAACCAGCATCCGATCAGCGTCTGGCTAAGCCGTTTCTGCAAGTTCTGATTCAGTTTGAGCAAGAGCTGGAGAAGAATACAAAACTTCTTATAGCGTCAGATCTGAATCGTTTGGAGCATTTCCAGGCCCAACCAGCATCCGATCAGCGTCTGGCTAAGCTGTTTCTGCAAGTTCTGATTCAGTTTGAGCAAGCTGGAGAAGAATACAAAACTTCTTATAGCGTCAGATCTGTATCGTTTGGAGCATTTCCAGGCCCAACCAGCATCCGATCAGCGTCTGGCTAAGCCGTTTCTGCAAGTTCTGATTCAGTTTGAGCAAGAGTTTGGAAGAATACAAAACTTCTTATAGCGTCAGATCTGAATCGTTTGGAGCATTTCCAGGCCCAACCAGCATCCGATCAGCGTCTGGCTAAGCCGTTTCTGCAAGTTCTGATTCAGTTTGAGCAAGAGCTGGAGAAGAATACAAAACTTCTTATAGTGTCAGATCTGTATCGTTTGGAGCATTTCCAGGCCCAACCAGCATCCGATCAGCGTCTGGCTAAGCCGTTTCTGCAAGTTCTGATTCAGTTTGAGCAAGAGCTGGAGAAGAATACAAAACTTCTTATGGTGTCAGATCCGAATCGTTTGGAGCATTTCCAGGCCCAAATCAGCATCCGATCAGCGTCTGGCTAAGCCGTTTCTGCAAGTTCTGATTCAGTTTGAGCAAGAGCTGGAGAAGAATACAAAACTTCTTATAGTGTCAGATCTGTATCGTTTGGAGCATTTCCAGGCCCAACCAGCATCCGATCAGCGTCTGGCTAAGCTGTTTCTGCAAGTTCTGATTCAGTTTGAGCAAGAGCTGGAGAAGAATACAAAACTTCTTATAGTGTCAGATCTGTATCGTTTGGAGCATTTCCAGGGCCAACCAGCATCCGATCAGCGTCTGGCTAAGCCGTTTCTGCAAGTTCTGATTCAGTTTGAGCAAGAGCTGGAGAAGAATACAAAACTTCTTATAGTGTCAGATCTGAATCGTTTGGAGCATTTCCAGGCCCAACCAGCATCCGATCAGCGTCTGGCTAAGCCGTTTCTGCAAGTTCTGATTCAGTTTGAGCAAGAGTTAGGGAAGAATACAAAACTTCTTATGGTGTCAGATCTGAATCGTTTGAAGCATTTCCAGGCCCAACCAGCATCCGATCAGCGTCTGGCTAAGCCGTTTCTGCAAGTTCTGATTCAGTTTGAGCAAGAGCTGGAGAAGAATACAAAACTTCTTATAGTGTCAGATCTGTATCGTTTGGAGCATTTCCAGGTCCAACCAGCATCCGATCAGCGTCTGGCTAAGCCGTTTCTGCAAGTTCTGATTCAGTTTGAGCAAGAGCTGGAGAAGAATACAAAACTTCTAATAGTGTTAGATTTGAATCGTTTGGAGCATTTCCAGGCCCAACCAGCATCCGATCAGCGTCTGGCTAAGCCGTTTCTGCAAGTTCTGATTCAGTTTGAGCAAGAGCTGGAGAAGAATACAAAACTTCTTATAGTGTCAGATCTGTTATCGTTTGGAGCATTTCCAGGCCAAACCAGCATCCGATCAGCGTTCTGGCTAAGCCCCGTTTCTGCCAAGTTCTGATTCAGTTTGAGCAAGAGCTGGAGAAGAATACAAAAACTTCTATAGTGTCAGATCTGAATCGTTTGGAGCATTTCAGGACCAACCAGCATCCGATCAGCGTCTGGTTAAATCGTTAAGTTTATTTACTCTGCATCTAGCGTGTCTATTCATGTGTAAAATAATTGTCTGGGACTCACTGTTTAGTGGTATGACACAAACAAGTTGTTAGGAACAATTCTTCGTAAAATTTGTTTTTTCACTTTTATCTTATCTATTTTTCTGTCACCTATGAGCTCCAAAGTGTCCAATTTATCATCTAGAGTATCTCGTCAAGTGTGAAATGATAGACTGAGACTAAATTGGCAACTTTTTTGCAAATCTGATGATTTTGGCCAAACGCGTAAAGGCATAAATTCTGCAAAATTGTCACTTGTGGTCATTTTTTGGGAGCATCTCAATTGTTGCAACCAGATTGTACAAAAATGCCAAATCAGACATCTGCAGTTTAATACTCTGCATCTAGCGTGTCTATTCATGTGTAAAATAATTCTTAAGGTGGGACTCACTGTTTAGTGGTAGGACACAAACAAGTTGTTAGGAACATTTCTTCGTAAAATTTGTTTTTCACTTTTATCTTATCTATTTTTCTGTCACCTATGCTCCAAAGTGTCCAATTTCTCATCTAGAGTATCTCGTCAAGTGTGAAATGATAGACTGAGACTAAATTGGCAACTTTTTTTGAAAATATGATTTTGGCCAAACGCGAAAGGCATAAATTCTGGAAAAATTGTCACTTGTGGTCATTTTTATGTTATCTCAATTGTTGCAGAAGAATACAGATTGTACAAAACATGACAAATCAGACATCCATGTAAACTACTCTGCATCATAAGGCGATGTCTATGCATGTGTAAAATAATTGCTGGGACTCAATGTTTAGTGGTAGGAACAAACAAGTTTGTTAGAACAATTCCTTCTGTAAAATTTGTTTTTCACTTTTATTATTATCTAATATTTTCTGTTACCTAGTGATAGGCTCAAAGTGGTGCGCATTTATCATCTATAGATCTCGTCTAAGTTTGAATTGATAGACCTGAGACTAAATTGGCAACTTTATTTCATAATATTTTTTGGCCAAACGCGTAGGCATAAATTCTGCAATTGTCACTTGTGGTCCATTTTTTATGTTGTCTCAATTGTTCCCCCAATTGTACAAAAATGGCCAATCAGAACGTCCAGTTTTACTACTCTGCATCTAGCGTGTCTTCATGTGTAAAATATTGTCTGGGACTCACTGTTTTGTAGGACACAAACAAGTTGTTAGGAACATTTTCTTCGTAAATTGGGTTTTTTCACTTTTATCTTATCTATTTTTCTGTCACCTATGAGCTCCAAAGTGTCCAATTTCTCATCTAGAGTATCTCGTCAAGTGTGAAATGATAGACTGAGACTAAATTGGCAACTTTTTGGAAAATATGATTTTGGCCAAACGCGAAAGGCATAAATTCTGGAAAAATGTCACTTGTGGTCATTTTTATGTTATCTCAATTGTTGCCCCCAGATTGTACAAAAATGCCAAATCAGACATCCAGTTTAACTACTCTGCATCTAGCGTGTCTATTCATGTGTAAAATAATTGTCTGGGACTCACTGTTTAGTGGTAGGACACAAACAAGTTGTTAGGAACATTTCTTCGTAAAATTTGTTTTTCACTTTTTATCTTATCTATTTTTCTGTCACCTAACGAGCTCCAAAGTGTCCAATTTCTCATCTAGAGTATCTCGTCAAGTGTGAAATGATAGACTGAGACTAAATTGGCAACTTTTTTGAAAATATTATTTTGGCCAAACGCGTAAAGGCATAAATTCTGCAAAATTGTCACTTGTGGTCATTTTTATGTTATCTCAATTGTTGCCCCCAGATTGTACCAAAATGCCAAATCAGACATTCAGTTTAACTACTCTGCATCTAGCGTGTCTATTCATGTGTAAAATAATTGTCTGGGACTCACTGTTTAGTGGTAGGACACAAACAAGTTGTTAGGAACATTTCTTCGTAAAATTTGTTTTTCACTTTTATCTTATCTATTTTTCTGTCACCTATGAGCTCCAAAGTGTCCAATTTCTCATCTAGAGTATCTCGTCAAGTGTGAAATGATAGACTGAGACTAAATTGGCAACTTTTTGGAAAATATGATTTTGGCCAAACGCGAAAGGCATAAATTCTGGAAAAATGTCACTTGTGGTCATTTTTATGTTATCTCAATTGTTGCCCCCAGATTGTACCAAAATGCCAAATCAGACATCCAGTTTACCTACTCTGCATCTAGCGTGTCTATTCATGTGTAAAATAATTGTCTGGGACTCACTGTTTAGTGGTAGGACACAAACAAGTTGTTAGGAACATTTCTTCGTAAAATTTGTTTTTTCACTTTTATCTTATCTATTTTTCTGTCACCTATGAGCTCCAAAGTGTCCAATTTCTCATCTAGAGTATCTCGTCAAGTGTGAAATGATAGACTGAGACTAAATTGGCAACTTTTTGGAAAATATGATTTTGGCCAAACGCGAAAGGCATAAATTCTGGAAAAATGTCACTTGTGGTCATTTTTATGTTATCTCAATTGTTGCCCCCAGATTGTACCAAAATGCCAAATCAGACATCCAGTTTACCTACTCTGCATCTAGCGTGTCTATTCATGTGTAAAATAATTGTCTGGGACTCACTGTTTAGTGGTAGGACACAAACAAGTTGTTAGGAACATTTCTTCGTAAAATTTGTTTTTCACTTTTATCTTATCTATTTTTCTGTCACCTATGAGCTCCAAAGTGTCCAATTTCTCATCTAGAGTATCTCGTCAAGTGTGAAATGATAGACTGAGACTAAATTGGCAACTTTTTTGCAAATATATTTTTTGCCAAACGCGAAAGGCATAAATTCTGCAAAAATGTCACTTGTGGTCATTTTTATGTTATCTCAATTGTTGCCCCCAGATTGTACAAAAATGCCAAATCAGACATCCAGTTTACCTACTCTGCATCTAGCGTGTCTATTCATGTGTAAAATAATTGTCTGGGACTCACTGTTTAGTGGTAGGACACAAACAAGTTGTTAGGAACATTTCTTCGTAAAAATTTGTTTTTCACTTTTATCTTATCTATTTTTCTGTCACCTATGAGCTCCAAAGTGTCCAATTTATCATCTAGAGTATCTCGTCAAGTGTGAAATGATAGACTGAGACTAAATTGGCAACTTTTTGCAAAATATTATTTTGGCCAAACGCGTAAGGCATAAATTCTGCAAAATTGTCACTTGTGGTCATTTTTATGTTATCTCAATTGTTGCCCCCAGATTGTACAAAAATGCCAAATCAGACATCCAGTTTAACTACTCTGCATCTAGCGTGTCTATTCATGTGTAAAATAATTGTCTGGGACTCACTGTTTAGTGGTAGGACACAAACAAGTTGTTAGGAACATTTCTTCGTAAAATTTGTTTTTCACTTTTATCTTATCTATTTTTCTGTCACCTATGAGCTCCAAAGTGTCCAATTTCTCATCTAGAGTATCTCGTCAAGTGTGAAATGATAGACTGAGACTAAATGGCAACTTTTTTGGAAATATTATTTTGGCCAAACGCGAAAGGCATAAATTCTGCAAAAATGTCACTTGTGGTCATTTTTATGTTATCTCAATTGTTGCCCCCAGATTGTACAAAAATGCCAAATCAGACATTCAGTTTACCTACTCTGCATCTAGCGTGTGTCTATTCATGTGTAAAATAATTGTCTGGGACTCACTGTTTAGTGGTAGGACACAAACAAGTTGTTAGGAACAATTTTTCGTAAAATTTGTTTTTCACTTTTATCTTATCTATTTTTCTGTCACCTATGAGCTCCAAGTGTCCAATTTCTCATCTAGAGTATCTCGTCAAGTGTGAAATGATAGACTGAGACTAAATTGGCAACTTTTTTGCAAAATATGATTTTTGGCCAAACGCGTAAGGCATAAATTCTGGAAAAATGTCACTTGTGGTCATTTTTATGTTATCTCAATTGTTGCCCCCCAGATTGTACAAAATGCCAAATCAGACATCCAGTTTAACTACTCTGCATCTAGCGTGTCTATTCATGTGTAAAATAATTGTCTGGGACTCACTGTTTAGTGGTAGGACACAAACAAGTTGTTAGGAACATTTCTTCGTAAAATTTGTTTTTTTTCACTTTTATCTTATCTATTTTTCTGTCACCTATGAGCTCCAAAGTGTCCAATTTCTCATCTAGAGTATCTCGTCAAGTGTGAAATGATAGACTGAGACTAAATTGGCAACTTTTTTGAAAATATTATTTTGGCCAAACGCGTAAGGCATAAATTCTGCAAAATTGTCACTTGTGGTCATTTTTATGTTATCTCAATTTTTGCCCCCAGATTGTACAAAAATGCCAAATCAGACATCCAGTTTAACTACTCTGCATCTAGCGTGTCTATTCATGTGTAAAATAATTGTCTGGGACTCACTGTTTAGTGGTAGGACACAAACAAGTTGTTAGGAACATTTCATCACAAAATTTGTTTTTTCACTTCTATCTTATCTATTTTTTTGTCACCTATGAGGTCCAAAGTGTCCATTTTCTCATCTTGAGTATCTCGTCAAGTGTGAAATGATAGACTGAGACTAAATTGGTAACTTTTTGGAAAATATGATTTTGGCCAAACGCGAAAGGCATAAATTCTGGAAAAATGTCACTTGTGGTCATTTTTATGTTATCTCAATTGTTGCCCCCAGATTGTACCAAAATGCCAAATCAGACATTCAGTTTACCTACTCTGCATCTAGCGTGTCTATTCATGTGTAAAATAATTGTCTGGGACTCAATGTTTAGTGGTAGGACACAAACAAGTTGTTAGGAACAATTCTTCGTAAAATTTTTTTTTCACTTTTATCTTATCTATTTTTCTGTCACCTATGAGCTCCAAAGTGTCCAATTTATCATCTAGAGTATCTCGTCAAGTGTGAAATGATAGACTGAGACTAAATTGGCAACTTTTTTGCAAATATGATTTTGGCCAAACGCGTAAGGCATAAATTCTGGAAAAATGTCACTTGTGGTCATTTTTATGTTATCTCAATTGTTGCCCCCCAGATTGTACAAAAATGCCAAATCAGACATCCAGTTTAACTACTCTGCATCTAGCGTGTCTATTTCATGTGTAAAATAATTGTCTGGGACTCACTGTTTAGTGGTAGGACACAAACAAGTTGTTAGGAACATTTCTTCGTAAAATTTGTTTTTTCACTTTTATCTTATCTATTTTTTCTGTCACCCTAACGAGCTCCAAAGTGTCCAATTTCTCATCTAGAGTATCTCGTCAAGTGTGAAATGATAGACTGAGACTAAATTGGCAACTTTTTTGCAAATATTATTTTTGGCCAAACGCGTAAGGCATAAATTCTGCAAAATGTCACTTGTGGTCATTTTTATGTTATCTCAATTGTTGCCCCCAGATTGTACAAAAATGCCAAATCAGACATCCAGTTTAACTACTCTGCATCTAGCGTGTCTATTCATGTGTAAAATAATTGTCTGGGACTCAATGTTTAGTGGTAGGACACAAACAAGTTGTTAGGAACATTTCTTCGTAAAATTTGTTTTTCACTTTTATCTTATCTATTTTTTCTGTCACCAACGAGCTCCAAAGTGTCCAATTTCTCATCTAGAGTATCTCGTCAAGTGTGAAATGATAGACTGAGACTAAATTGGCAACTTTTTTGCAAATATTTTTTTGGCCAAACGCGTAAAGGCATAAATTCTGCAAAATTGTCACTTGTGGTCATTTTTATGTTATCTCAATTGTTGCCCCCAGATTGTACAAAAATGCCAAATCAGACATCCAGTTTAACTACTCTGCATCTAGCGTGTCTATTCATGTGTAAAATAATTGTCTGGGACTCACTGTTTAGTGGTAGGACACAAACAAGTTGTTAGGAACATTTCTTCGTAAAATTTGTTTTTCACTTTTTATCTTATCTATTTTTTCTGTCACCTATGAGCTCCAAAGTGTCCAATTTCTCATCTAGAGTATCTCGTCAAGTGTGAAATGATAGACTGAGACTAAATTGGCAACTTTTTTGAAACATATTTTTTTGGGCCAAACGCCGAAGGGCATATTTTCATGGCTGGAAATTGTTCACTTGTGTTCCTATTTTCATGTTATCTCCAATTGTTTCAATCCCAGAGTTGTACCAAATCGGCATTAATATCAGACAGTTCAGTTTAACCTCCTCTGCATCTGACGTGTCTATTCAATGTGGTAAGAATCAATTGTACTGGGAACTCAACTGTTGTTAGATGGTAATGACACAAGGAAGTTGTTGTTAACAATTCCTCGTAAAATTTGTTTTTCACTTTATCTTACGTGTGTCGTAATTTAATTTCATGTCGACCAAAACGATACGTTCCAAAGTCTCAAACTTTCTCATCTAGAGTATCTCGTCAGAAAAACAACACCACAACAACAAAACTAAACTGAGGTCAAACTAACACAAACAAAACTCATTTATGGAACAAAAAAACATGACGAATACACACTAGGAAAAAGAATCCACCAACAGCACAAAAAAAAAAACTTAATTGTTGCACCAAAAATGTACAACAACACCAAAGGAGGAGAGAGATAAACTACTTTCCACTCTAGCGAGTCTAACCACACAAAAAGTCACACTCAGGGACAACACTGGTTTATGGTAAAACCCAACAAACCACAAACGCAACCAAAAAACAGAAAAAACATACACAAGAACAAACAACAACCAACAATTAGAACTGAAACAAACGACCCACAAAAACAGACGGGGTGGAGGGGAGCGCTGTTGCGGGGGGGGGGGCGGGGGGGGAGGGGGGAAGGGGCATTTTCATCAAACGAAACTACACAAGTGACAACAATACAAGACCAAATTTGGCTAAGAAGATTGCAATATTACCTTGGCCAAACAACTAAACACACGACTTTATCACAAATTGTCAAACAAAAACGAAACAAAAAAAACAAAACAATCAAAGACACCAAGATTGAACAAAAAACACCACAACCAGACATACCACACAAACTACACTACATCAAACAAAACAAAACATGACCAACAGACACATGTCAAAAACTCACTGTTAAGAATAGAACACAGCAAGCACAACAGGAACTTTCAACACAAATAAAAAAATAACACAACAAATCGATATCAATTTTTCTGTCACCGTATTGAACACACAACAGTGTCCTAAGTTTCCTCAAAAAAAAAAACATCGTCAACACAGAAATACCAGACCAGAAACTAATTGTGCAACTTTTTGGAAAATTTATTTTTGGATTAACACCAAAACTTAACCACGGTCAAAATTTCACTTTAAACTGGCAACTTTTTGGAAAATATGATTTTGGCCAAACGAGAAAGGCATATATTCTGGAAAAATGTCACTTGTGGTCATTTTTATGTTATTTCAATTGTTGCCCCCAGATTGTACCAAAATGCCAAATCAGACATTCAGTTTACCTACTCTGCATCTAGCGTGTCTATTCATGTGTAAAATAATTGTCTGGGACTCAATGTTTAGTGGTAGGACACAAACAAGTTGTTAGGAACAATTCTTCGTAAAATTTGTTTTTCACTTTTATCTTATCTATTTTTCTGTCACCTATGAGCTCCAAAGTGTCCAATTTCTCATCTAGAGTATCTCGTCAAGTGTGAAATGATAGACTGAGACTAAATTTGGCAACTTTTTTGCAAATTTGATTTTGGCCAAAACGCGAAAGGCATAAATTCTGGAAAAATTGTCACTTGTGGTCATTTTTATGTTATCTCAATTGTTGCCCCCAGATTGTACAAAAATGCCAAATCAGACATCCAGTTTAACTACTCTGCATCTAGCGTGTCTATTCATGTGTAAAATAATTGTCTGGGACTCACTGTTTAGTGGTAGGACACAAACAAGTTGTTAGGAACATTTCTTCGTAAAATTTGTTTTTCACTTTTATCTTATCTATTTTTCTGTCACCAACGAGCTCCAAAGTGTCCAATTTATCATCTAGAGTATCTCGTCAAGTGTGAAATGATAGACTGAGACTAAATTGGCAACTTTTTTGCAAATATTATTTTGGCCAAACGCGTAAGGCATAAATTCTGCAAAATTGTCACTTGTGGTCATTTTTATGTTATCTCAATTGTTGCCCCCAGATTGTACCAAAATGCCAAATCAGACATCCAGTTTAACTACTCTGCATCTAGCGTGTCTATTCATGTGTAAAATAATTGTCTGGGACTCAATGTTTAGTGGTAGGACACAAACAAGTTGTTAGGAACATTTCTTCGTAAAATTTGTTTTTCACTTTTATCTTATCTATTTTTCTGTCACCTATGAGCTCCAAAGTGTCCAATTTATCATCTAGAGTATCTCGTCAAGTGTGAAATGATAGACTGAGACTAAATTGGCAACTTTTTGCAAAATATGATTTTGGCCAAACGCGAAAGGCATACATTCTGCAAAAATGTCACTTGTGGTCATTTTTATGTTATCTCAATTGTTGCCCCCAGATTGTACCAAAATGCCAAATCAGACATTCAGTTTACCTACTCTGCATCTAGCGTGTCTATTCATGTGTAAAATAATTGTCTGGGACTCAATGTTTAGTGGTAGGACACAAACAAGTTGTTAGGAACATTTCTTCGTAAAATTTGTTTTTTCACTTTTATCTTATCTATTTTTCTGTCACCAACGAGCTCCAAAGTGTCCAATTTCTCATCTAGAGTATCTCGTCAAGTGTGAAATGATAGACTGAGACTAAATTGGCAACTTTTTATCAAATATTATTTTGGCCAAACGCGTAAGGCATAAATTCTGCAAAATTGTCACTTGTGGTCATTTTTATGTTATCTCAATTGTTGCACCCAGATTGTACAAAAAATGCCAAATCAGACATCCAGTTTAACTACTCTGCATCTAGCGTGTCTATTCATGTGTAAAATAATTGTCTGGGACTCACTGTTTAGTGGTAGGACACAAACAAGTTGTTATGAACATTTCTTCGTAAAATTTGTTTTTCACTTTTATCTTATCTATTTTTCTGTCACCTATGAGCTCCAAAGTGTCCAATTTCTCATCTAGAGTATCTCGTCAAGTGTGAAATGATAGACTGAGACTAAATTGGCAACTTTTTTGCAAATATGATTTTGGCCAAACGCGAAAGGCATAAATTCTGGAAAAATGTCACTTGTGGTCATTTTTATGTTATCTCAATTGTTGCCCCCAGATTGTACCAAAATGCCAAATCAGACATTCAGTTTACCTACTCTGCATCTAGCGTGTCTATTCATGTGTAAAATAATTGTCTGGGACTCAATTGTTTAGTGGTAGGACACAAACAAGTTGTTAGGAACAATTCTTCGTAAAATTTGTTTTTCACTTTTATCTTATCTATTTTTCTGTCACCTACGAGCTCCAAAGTGTCCAATTTCTCATCTAGAGTATCTCGTCAAGTGTGAAATGATAGACTGAGACTAAATTGGCAACTTTTTGGAAAATATGATTTTGGCCAAACGTGTGAGGCATAAATTCTGCAAAAATGTCACTTGTGGTCATTTTTATGTTATCTCAATTGTTGCCCCCAGATTGTACAAAAATGCCAAATCAGACATCCAGTTTAACTACTCTGCATCTAGCGTGTCTATTCATGTGTAAAATAATTGTCTGGGACTCACTGTTTAGTGGTAGGACACAAACAAGTTGTTAGGAACAATTCTTCGTAAAATTTGTTTTTCACTTTTATCTTATCTATTTTTCTGTCACCAACGAGCTCCAAAGTGTCCAATTTCTCATCTAGAGTATCTCGTCAAGTGTGAAATGATAGACTGAGACTAAATTGGCAACTTTTTTGCAAATATGATTTTGGCCAAACGCGAAAGGCATAAATTCTGCAAAAATGTCACTTGTGGTCATTTTTATGTTATCTCAATTGTTGCCCCCAGATTGTACAAAAATGCCAAATCAGACATTCAGTTTACCTACTCTGCATCTAGCGTGTCTATTCATGTGTAAAATAATTGTCTGGGACTCAATGTTTAGTAGTAGGAGACAAACAAGTTGTTAGGAACATTTCTTCGTAAAATTTTTTTTTTTCACTTTCATTTGATCTATTTTTCTGTCACCTATGAGCTCCAAAGTGTCCAATTTCTCATCTAGAGTATCCCGTCAAGTGTGAAATGATAGACTGAGACTAAATTGGCAACTTTTTGGAAAATATGATTTTGGCCAAACGCGAAAGGCATAAATTCTGGAAAAATTGTCACTTGTGGTCATTTTTATGTTATCTCAATTGTTGCCCCCAGATTGTACAAAAATGCCAAATCAGACATTCAGTTTACCTACTCTGCATCTAGCGTGTCTATTCATGTGTAAAATAATTGTCTGGGACTCAATGTTTAGTGGTAGGACACAAACAAGTTGTTAGGAACAATTCTTCGTAAAATTTGTTTTTCACTTTTATCTTATCTATTTTTCTGTCACCAACGAGCTCCAAAGTGTCCAATTTCTCATCTAGAGTATCTCGTCAAGTGTGAAATGATAGACTGAGACTAAATTGGCAACTTTTTGGAAAATATGATTTTGGCCAAACGAGAAAGGCATAAATTCTGGAAAAATGTCACTTGTGGTCATTTTTATGTTATCTCAATTGTTGCCCCCAGATTGTACCAAAATGCCAAATCAGACATTCAGTTTACCTACTCTGCATCTAGCGTGTCTATTCATGTGTAAAATAATTGTCTGGGACTCAATGTTTAGTGGTAGGACACAAACAAGTTGTTAGGAACAATTCTTCGTAAAATTTGTTTTTCACTTTTATCTTATCTATTTTTTCTGTCACCTATGAGCTCCAAAGTGTCCAATTTCTCATCTAGAGTATCTCGTCAAGTGTGAAATGATAGACTGAGACTAAATTGGCAACTTTTTGGAAAATATGATTTTGGCCAAACGAGAAAGGCATAAATTCTGGAAAAATGTCACTTGTGGTCATTTTTATGTTATCTCAATTGTGCCCCCAGATTGTACCAAAATGCCAAATCAGACATTCAGTTTACCTACTCTGCATCTAGCGTGTCTATTCATGTGTAAAATAATTGTCTGGGACTCAATGTTTAGTGGTAGGACACAAACAAGTTGTTAGGAACAATTCTTCGTAAAATTTGTTTTTCACTTTTATCTTATCTATTTTTCTGTCACCAACGAGCTCCAAAGTGTCCAATTTCTCATCTAGAGTATCTCGTCAAGTGTGAAATGATAGACTGAGACTAAACTGGCAACTTTTTGGAAAATATGATTTTGGCCAAACGAGAAAGGCATATATTCTGGAAAAATGTCACTTGTGGTCATTTTTAAGTTATTTCAATTGTTGCCCCCAGATTGTACCAAAATGCCAAATCAGACATTCAGTTTACCTACTCTGCATCTAGCGTGTCTATTCATGTGTAAAATAATTGTCTGGGACTCAATGTTTAGTGGTAGGACACAAACAAGTTGTTAGGAACAATTCTTCGTAAAATTTGTTTTTCACTTTTATCTTATCTATTTTTCTGTCACCAACGAGCTCCAAAGTGTCCAATTTATCATCTAGAGTATCTCGTCAAGTGTGAAATGATAGACTGAGACTAAATTTGCAATTTTTTTGCAAATTTGATTTTGGCCAAACGCGAAAGGCGTAAATTCTGCAAAATTGTCACTTGTGGTCATTATGTTATCGTAATTGTTGCACGCAGATTGTACAAAAATGCCAAATCAGACATCCAGTTTAACTACTCTGCATCTAGCGTGTCTATTCATGTGTAAAATAATTTTCTGGGACTCACTGTTTAGTGGTAGGACACAAACAAGTTGTTAGAAACATTTCTTCGTAAAATTTGTTTTTCACTTTTATCTTATCTATTTTTCTGTCTCCTATGAGCTCCAAAGTGTCCAATTTTTCATCTAGAGTATCTCGTCAAGTGTGAAATGATAGACTGAGACTAAATTGGCAACTTTTTGGAAAATATGATTTTGGCATCTCAATTGTTGCCCCCAGATTGTACCAAAATGCCAGATCAGACATTCAGTTTAACTACTCTGCATCTAGCGTGTCTATTCATGTGTAAAATAATTGTCTGGGACTCAATGTATAATGGTAGGACACAAACAAGTTGTTAGGAACATTTCTTCGTAAAATTTGTTTTTCACTTTTATCTTATCTATTTTTCTGTCTCCTATGAGCTCCAAAGTGTCCAATTTTTCATCTAGAGTATCTCGTCAAGTGTGAAATGATAGACTGAGACTAAATTGGCAACTTTTTGAAAAATATGATTTTGGCCAAACGGTAAAGGCATAAATTCTGGAAAAATGTCACTTGTGGTCATTTTTATGTTATCTCAATTGTTGCCCCCAGATTGTACCAAAATGCCAAATCAGACATTCAGTTTACCTACTCTGCATCTAGCGTGTCTATTCATGTGTAAAATAATTGTCTGGGACTCAATGTATAGCGGTAGGACACAAACAAGTTGTTAGGAACAATTCTTAGTAAAATTTGTTTTTCACTTTTATCTTATCTATTTTTCTGTCACCAACGAGCTCCAAAGTGTCCAATTTATCATCTAGAGTATCTCGTCAAGTGTGAAATGATAGACTGAGACTAAATTGGCAACTTTTTGGAAAATATGATTTTGGTCAAACGCGAAAGGCACAAATTCTTGAAAAATGTCACTTGTGGTCATTTTTATGTTATCTCAATTGTTGCCCCCAGATTGTACAAAAATGCCAAATCAGACATTCAGTTTAACTACTCTGCATCTAGCGTGTCTATTCATGTGTAAAATTATTGTCTGGGACTCACTGTTTAGTGGTAGGACACAAACAAGTTGTTAGGAACAATTCTTCGTAAAATTTGTTTTTCACCTTTATCTTATCTATTTTTCTGTCACCTATGAGCTCCAAAGTGTCCAATTTCTCATCTAGAGTATCTCGTCAAGTGTGAAATGATAGACTGAGACTAAATTGGCAACTTTTTGGAAAATATGATTTTGGCCAAACGCGAAAGGCATAAATTCTGGAAAAATGTCACTTGTGGTCATTTTTATGTTATCTCAATTGTTGCCCCCAGATTGTACCAAAATGCCAAATCAGACATTCAGTTTACCTACTCTGCATCTAGCGTGTCTGCATGTCTAAAATAATTGTCTGGGACTCAATGTTTATGGTAGGACATGTGTAAAAATAAATTTGTCGCTTTTATCTCACTGTTTAGTGGTAGGACACAAACATCAAGTTGTTAGGAACATTTCTTCGTAAAATTTGTTTTTCACTTTTATCTTATCTATTTTTCTGTCACCTATGAGCTCCAAAGTGTCCAATTTCTCATTATCTCGTCAAGTGTGAAATGATAGACTGAGACTAAATTGGCAACTTTTTGGCAAATATGATTTTTGGCCAAACGCGAAAGGCATAAATTCTGGAAAAAAATGTCACTTGTGGTCATTTTATGTTATCTCAATTGTTGCCCCCAGATTGTACCAAAATGCCAAATCAGACATTCAGTTTACCTACTCTGCATCTAGCGTGTCTATTCATGTGTAAAATAATTGTCTGGGACTCAATGTTTAGTGGTAGGACACAAACAAGTTGTTAGGAACAATTTCTTCGTAAAATTTGTTTTTCACTTTTATCTTATCTATTTTTCTGTCACCAACGAGCTCCAAAGTGTCCAATTTCTCATCTAGAGTATCTCGTCAAGTGTGAAATGATAGACTGAGACTAAATTGGCAACTTTTTTTGAAAATATGATTTTGGCCAAACGCGAAAGGCATAAATTCTGCAAAATTGTCACTTGTGGTCATTTTTATGTTATCTCAATGTTTGCCCCCAGATTGTACAAAAAATGCCAAATCAGACATCCAGTTTAACTACTCTGCATCTAGCGTGTCTATTCATGTGTAAAATAATTGTCTGGGACTCACTGTTTAGTGGTAGGACACAAACAAGTTGTTAGGAACAATTCTTCGTAAAATTTGTTTTTCACTTTTATCTTATCTATTTTTCTGTCACCAACGAGCTCCAAAGTGTCCAATTTATCATCTAGAGTATCTCGTCAAGTGTGAAATGATAGACTGAGACTAAATTGGCAACTTTTTTGCAAATATTATTTTGGCCAAACGCGTAAGGCATAAATTCTGCAAAATTGTCACTTGTGGTCATTTTTATGTTATCTCAATTGTTGCCCCCAGATTGTACAAAAATGCCAAATCAGACATTCAGTTTAACTACTCTGCATCTAGCGTGTCTATTCATGTGTAAAATAATTGTCTGGGGACTCAATGTTTAGTGGTAGGACACAAACAAGTTGTTAGGAACATTTCTTCGTAAAATTTGTTTTTCACTTTTATCTTATCTATTTTTCTGTCACCAACGAGCTCCAAAGTGTCCAATTTATCATCTAGAGTATCTCGTCAAGTGTGAAATGATAGACTGAGACTAAATTGGCAACTTTTTGGAAAATATGATTTTGGCCAAACGCGAGAAACATAAATTCTGGAAAAATGTCACTTGTGGTCATTTTTATGTTATCTCAATTGTTGCCCCCAGATTGTACCAAAATGCCAAATCAGACATCCAGTTTACCTACTCTGCATCTAGCGTGTCTATTCATGTGTAAAATAATTGTCTGGGACTCACTGTTTAGTGGTAGGACACAAACAAGTTGTTAGGAACAATTCTTCGTAAAATTTGTTTTTCACTTTTATCTTATCTATTTTTCTGTCACCAACGAGCTCCAAAGTGTCCAATTTCTCATCTAGAGTATCTCGTCAAGTGTGAAATGATAGACTGAGACTAAATTGGCAACTTTTTGGAAAATATGATTTTGGCCAAACGCGAAAGGCATAAATTCTGGAAAAATGTCACTTGTGGTCATTTTTATGTTATCTCAATTGTTGCCCCCAGATTGTACAAAAATGCCAAATCAGACATTCAGTTTAACTACTCTGCATCTAGCGTGTCTATTCATGTGTAAAATAATTGTCTGGGACTCACTGTTTAGTGGTAGGACACAAACAAGTTGTTAGGAACATTTCTTCGTAAAATTTGTTTTTTCACTTTTATCTTATCTATTTTTCTGTCACCTATGAGCTCCAAAGTGTCCAATTTCTCATCTAGAGTATCTCGTCAAGTGTGAAATGATAGACTGAGACTAAATTGGCAACTTTTTGGAAAATATGATTTTGGCCAAACGCGAAAGGCATAAATTCTGGAAAAATGTCACTTGTGGTCATTTTTATGTTATCTCAATTGTTGCCCCCAGATTGTACCAAAATGCCAAATCAGACATTCAGTTTACCTACTCTGCATCTAGCGTGTCTATTCATGTGTAAAATAATTGTCTGGGACTCAATGTTTAGTGGTAGGACACAAACAAGTTGTTTAGGAACATTTCTTCGTAAAATTTGTTTTTCACTTTTATCTTATCTATTTTTCTGTCACCAACGAGCTCCAAAGTGTCCAATTTCTCATCTAGAGTATCTCGTCAAGTGTGAAATGATAGACTGAGACTAAATTGGCAACTTTTTGGAAAATATGATTTTGGCCAAAACGCGTAAGGCATAAATTCTGCAAAAATGTCACTTGTGGTCATTTTTATGTTATCTCAATTGTTGCCCCAGATTGTACAAAAATGCCAAATCAGACATCCAGTTTTAACTACTCTGCATCTAGCGTGTCTATTCATGTGTAAAATAATTGTCTGGGACTCAATGTTTAGTGGTAGGACACAAACAAGTTGTTAGGAACAAATTCTTCGTAAAATTTGTTTTTCACTTTTATCTTATCTATTTTTCTGTCACCAATGAGCTCCAAAGTGTCCCAATTTCTCATCTAGAGTATCTCGTCAAGTGTGAAATGATAGACTGAGACTAAATTGGCAACTTTTTGCAAAATATGATTTTGGCCAAACGCGAAAGGCATAAATTCTGGAAAATTGTCACTTGTGGTCATTTTTATGTTATCTCAATTGTTGCACCCCAGATTGTACAAAAATGCCAAATCAGACATCCAGTTTACGTATCTCGTCAAGTGTGAAATGATAGACCTGAGACTTAAATTGGCAACCTTTTTTTGCAAATATTATTTTGGCCAAACGCGAAAGGCATAAATTTCTGGAAAAATGTCAACTTGTGCATCATTTTTATGTTATCCTCAATGTTGCCCCCAGATTGTACCAAAAATGCCAAATCAGACACTTCAAGTTTACCTACTCTGCATTATAGCGTGTCTATTCATGTGTAAAATAATTGTCTGGGGCTCACATTTTAGGGGTAGGACACCAAACAAGTTGTTAGGAACAATTCTTCGTAAAATTTGTTTTTCACTTTTATCGTGATCTATTTTTCTGTCACCAACGAGCTCCAAAGTGTCCAATTTATCATCTATAGTATCTCGGGCAAGTGTGTGAAATGATAGACTGAGACTAAATTAGGCAACTTTTTTGCAAATATTATTTTGGCCAAACGCGAAAGGCATAAATTCTGCAAAATTGTCACTTTGTGGTCATTTTTATGTTATCTCAATTGTTGCCCCAAGAAGATTGTACAAAAAATGCAAATCAGACATTCCAGTTTAACTACTCTGCATCTAGCGTGTCTATTCATGTGTAAAATAATTGTCTGGGACTCACTGTTTAGTGGTAGGACACAAACAAGTTGTTAGGAACATTTCTTCGTAAAATTTGTTTTTCACTTTTATCTTATCTATTTTTCTGCCACCTATGAGCTCCAAAGTGTCCAATTTCTCATCTAGAGTATCTCGTCAAGTGTGAAATGATAGACTGAGACTAAATTGGCAACTTTTTGGAAAATATTATTTTGGCCAAACGTGTAAGGCATAAATTATGCAAAATTGTCACTTGTGGTCATTTTTATGTTATCTCAATTGTCGCCCCCAGATTGTACAAAAATGACAAAGCAGACATCCAGTTTAACTACTCTGCATCTAGCGTGTCTATTCATGTGTAAAATAATTGTCTGGGACTCACTGTTTAGTGGTAGGACACAAACAAGTTGTTAGGAACATTTCTTCGTAAAATTTGTTTTTCATTTTTATCTTATCTATTTTTCTGTCACCTATGAGCTCCAAAGTGTCCAATTTCTCATCTAGAGTATCTTGTCAAGTGTGAAATGATAGACTGAGACTAAATTGGCAACCTTTTGGAAAATATGATTTTGGCCAAACGCGAAAGGCATAAATTCTTGAAAAATGTCACTTGTGGTCATTTTTATGTTATCGCAATTGTTGCTCCCAGATTGTACAAAAATGCCAAATCAGACATTCAGTTTACCTACTCTGCATCTAGCGTGTCTATTCATGTGTAAAATAATTGTCTGGGACTCAATGTTTAGTGGTAGGACACAAACAAGTTGTTAGGAACAATTCTTCGTAAAATTTGTTTTTCACTTTTATCTTATCTATTTTTCTGTCACCAACGAGCTCCATCGTATCCAAATTTATCATCTAGAGTATCTCGTCAAGTGTGAAATGATAGACTGAGACTAAATTGGCAAATTTTGCAAATATGATTTTGGCGAAACGCGAAAGGCATACATTCTGGAAAAATGTCACTTGTGGTCATTTTTATGTTATCTCAATTGTTGCCCTCAGATTGTACAAAAATGCCAAATCAGACATTCAGTTTACCTACTCTGCATCTAGCGTGTCTATTCATGTGTAAAATAATTGTCTGGGACTCACTGTTTAGTGGTAGGACACAAACAAGTTGTTAGGAACATTTCTTCGTAAAATTTGTTTTTTCACTTTTATCTTATCTATTTTTCTGTCACCAACGAGCTCCAAAGTGTCCAATTTATCATCTAGAGTATCTCGTCAAGTGTGAAATGATAGACTGAGACTAAATTGGCAACTTTTTGGAAAATATTATTTTGGCCAAACGCGAAAGGCATAAATTCTGGAAAAAATGTCACTTGTGGTCATTTTTTTATGTTATCTCAATTGTTGCCCCCAGATTGTACCAAAATGCCAAATCAGACATTCAGTTTACCTACTCTGCATCTAGCGTGTCTATTCATGTGTAAAATAATTGTCTGGGACTCACTGTTTAGTGGTAGGACACAAACAAGTTGTTAGGAACATTTCTTCGTAAAATTTGTTTTTTTCACTTTTATCTTATCTATTTTTCTGTCACCAACGAGCTCCAAAGTGTCCAATTTCTCATCTAGAGTATCTCGTCAAGTGTGAAATGATAGACTGAGACTAAATTGGCAACTTTTTTTGCAAATATTATTTTGGGCCAAACGCGAAGGCATAAATTCTGCAAAATTGTCACTTGTGGTCATTTTTATGTTATCTCAATTGTTGCCCCCAGATTGTACAAAAATGCCAAATCAGACATTCAGTTTTAACTACTCTGCATCTAGCGTGTCTATTCATGTGTAAAATAATTGTCTGGGACTCAATGTTTAGTGGTAGGACACAAACAAGTTGTTAGGAACATTTCTTCGTAAAATTTGTTTTTTCACTTTTATCTTATCTATTTTTCTGTCACCTAACGAGCTCCAAAGTGTCCAATTTCTCATCTAGAGTATCTCGTCAAGTGTGAAATGATAGACTGAGACTAATTTGGCAACTTTTTTGCAAAATATGATTTTGGCCAAACGCGTAAGGCATAAATTCTGCAAAAATTGTCACTTGTGGTCATTTTTATGTTATCTCAATTGTTGCCCCCAGATTGTACAAAAATGCCAAATCAGACATCCAGTTTTAACTACTCTGCATCTAGCGTGTCTATTCATGTGTAAAATAATTGTCTGGGACTCACTGTTTAGTGGTAGGACACAAACAAGTTGTTAGGAACATTTCTTCGTAAAATTTGTTTTTTCACTTTTATCTTATCTATTTTTCTGTCACCAACGAGCTCCAAAGTGTCCAATTTCTCATCTAGAGTATCTCGTCAAGTGTGAAATGATAGACTGAGACTAAATTGGCAACTTTTTTGCAAATATTATTTTGGCCAAACGCGAAAGACATAAATTCTGGAAAAATGTCACTTGTGGTCATTTTTATGTTATCTCAATTGTTGCCCCCAGATTGTACCAAATGCCAAATCAGACATTCAGTTTACCTACTCTGCATCTAGCGTGTCTATTCATGTGTAAAATAATTGTCTGGGACTCAATGTTTAGTGGTAGGACACAAACAAGTTGTTAGGAACAATTCTTCGTAAAATTTGTTTTTCACTTTTATCTTATCTATTTTTCTGTCACCTATGAGCTCCAAAGTGTCCAATTTCTCATCTAGAGTATCTCGTCAAGTGTGAAATGATAGACTGAGACTAAATTGGCAACTTTTTTGCAAATATGATTTTGGCCAAACGCGAAAGGCATAAATTCTGCAAAATTGTCACTTGTGGTCATTTTTATGTTATCTCAATTGTTGCCCCCAGATTGTACCAAAATGCCAAATCAGACATTCAGTTTACCTACTCTGCATCTAGCGTGTCTATTCATGTGTAAAATAATTGTCTGGGACTCAATGTTTAGTGGTAGGACACAAACAAGTTGTTAGGAACAATTCTTCGTAAAATTTGTTTTTCACTTTTATCTTATCTATTTTTCTGTCACCAACGAGCTCCAAAGTGTCCAATTTCTCATCTAGAGTATCTCGTCAAGTGTGAAATGATAGACTGAGACTAAATTGGCAACTTTTTTGGAAAATATGATTTTGGCCAAACGCGAAAGGCATAAATTCTGCAAAATTGTCACTTGTGGTCATTTTTATGTTATCTCAATTGTTGCCCCCAGATTGTACAAAAATGCCAAATCAGACATCCAGTTTAACTACTCTGCATCTAGCGTGTCTATTCATGTGTAAAATAATTGTCTGGGACTCACTGTTTAGTGGTAGGACACAAACAAGTTGTTAGGAACATTTCTTCGTAAAATTTGTTTTTCACTTTTATCTTATCTATTTTTCTGTCACCTATGAGCTCCAAAGTGTCCAATTTCTCATCTAGAGTATCTCGTCAAGTGTGAAATGATAGACTGAGACTAAATTGGCAACTTTTTTGCAAAATATGATTTTGGCCAAACGCGAAAGGCATAAATTCTGAAAAATTGTCACTTGTGGTCATTTTTATGTTATCTCAATTGTTGCCCCCAGATTGTACCAAAATGCCAAATCAGACATTCAGTTTACCTACTCTGCATCTAGCGTGTCTATTCATGTGTAAAATATTGTCTGGGACTCAATGTTTAGTGGTAGGACACAAACAAGTTGTTAGGAACAATTCTTCGTAAAATTTGTTTTTTTTCACTTTTATCTTATCTATTTTTCTGTCACCAACGAGCTCCAAAGTGTCCAATTTCTCATCTAGAGTATCTCGTCAAGTGTGAAATGATAGACTGAGACTAAATTGGCAACTTTTTTGCAAATATTATTTTGGCCAAACGCGTAAGGCATAAATTCTGCAAAATTGTCACTTGTGGTCATTTTTATGTTATCTCAATTGTTGCCCCCAGATTGTACAAAAATGCCAAATCAGACATCCAGTTTAACTACTCCGCATCTAGCGTGTCTATTCATGTGTAAAATAATTGTCTGGGACTCACTGTTTAGTGGTAGGACACAAACAAGTTGTTAGGAACATTTCTTCGTAAAATTTGTTTTTCACTTTTATCTTATCTATTTTTCTGTCACCTATGAGCTCCAAAGTGTCCAATTTCTCATCTAGAGTATCTCGTCAAGTGTGAAATGATAGACTGAGACTAAATTGGCAACTTTTTTGCAAATATTATTTTGGCCAAACGCGTAAGGCATAAATTCTGCAAAATTGTCATTTGTGGTCATTTTTATGTTATCTCAATTTTTGCCCCCAGATTGTACAAAAATGCCAAATCAGACATCTAGTTTAACTACTTTGCATCTAGCTTGTCTATTCATGTGTAAAATTATTGTCTGGGACTCACTGTTTAGTGGTAATTCACAAACAAGTTGTTAGGAACAATTCTTCGTAAAATTTGTTTTTGACTTTTATCTTATCTATTTTTCTGTCACCTATGAGCTCCAAAGTGTCCAATTTCTCATCTAGAGTATCTCGTCAAGTGTGAAATGATAGACTGAGACTAAATTGGCAACTTTTTGGAAAATATGATTTTGGCCAAACGCGAAGGGCATAAATTCTGTAAAAATGTCACTTGTGGTCATTTTTATGTTATCTCAATTGTTGCCCCCAGATTGTACCAAAATGCCAAATCAGACATCCAGTTTAACTACTCTGCATCTAGCGTGTCTATTCATGTGTAAAATAATTGTCTGGGACTCACTGTTTAGTGGTAGGACACAAACAAGTTGTTAGGAACATTTCTTCGTAAAATTTGTTTTTCACTTTTATCTTATCTATTTTTCTGTCACCTATGAGCTCCAAAGTGTCCCAATTTCTCATCTAGAGTATCTCGTCAAGTGTGAAATGATAGACTGAGACTAAATTGGCAACTTTTTGGAAAATATGATTTTTGGCCAAACGCTGAAAGGCATAAATTCTGGAAAAATGTCACTTGTGGTCATTTTTTATGTTATCTCAATTGTTGCCCCCAGATTGTACCAAAATGCCAAATCAGACATTCAGTTTACCTACTCTGCATCTAGCGTGTCTATTCATGTGTAAAATAATTGTCTGGGACTCAATGTTTAGTGGTAGGACACAAACAAGTTGTTAGGAACATTTCTTCGTAAAATTTGTTTTTTCACTTTTATCTTATCTATTTTTCTGTCACCTATGAGCTCCAAAGTGTCCAATTTATCATCTAGAGTATCTCGTCAAGTGTGAAATGATAGACTGAGACTAAATTGGCAACTTTTTTGAAATAATATTTTTTGCCAAACGCGAAGGCATAATTCTTGCAAAATTGTCACTTGTGGTCATTTTTATGTTATCTCAATTGTTGCCCCCAGATTGTACAAAAATGCCAAATCAGACATTCAGTTTAACTACTCTGCATCTAGCGTGTCTATTCATGTGTAAAATAATTGTCTGGGACTCACTGTTTAGTGGTAGGACACAAACAAGTTGTTAGGAACAATTCTTCGTAAAATTTGTTTTTCACTTTTATCTTATCTATTTTTCTGTCACCAACGAGCTCCAAAGTGTCCAATTTATCATCTAGAGTATCTCGTCAAGTGTGAAATGATAGACTGAGACTAAATTGGCAACTTTTTGCAAATGTGATTTTGGCCAAACGCGTAAGGCATAAATTCTGCAAAATTGTCACTTGTGGTCATTTTTATGTTATCTCAATTGTTGCCCCCAGATTGTACAAAAATGCCAAATCAGACATCCAGTTTAACTACTCTGCATCTAGCGTGTCTATTCATGTGTAAAATAATTGTCTGGGACTCAATGTTTAGTGGTAGAACACAAACAAGTTGTTAGGAACATTTCTTCGTAAAATTTGTTTTTCAATTTTATCTTATCTATTTTTCTGTCACCTATGAGTTCCAAAGTGTCCAATTTCTCATCTAGAGTATCTCGTCAAGTGTGAAATGATAGACTGAGACTAAATTCGCAACTTTTTGGAAAATATGATTTTGGCCAAACGCGAAAGGCCTAAATTCTGGAAAATTATCACTTGTGGTCATTTTTATGTTATCTCAATTGTTGCCCCCAGATTGTACAAAAATGCCAAACCAGACATTCAGTTTACTAACTCTGCATCTAGCGTGTCTTTTCATGTGTAAAATAATTGTCTGGGACTCACTGTTTTATGGTAGAACACAAACAAGTTGTTAGGAACATTTCTTCGTAAAATTTGTTTTTCACTTTTATCTTATCTATTTTTCTGTCACCAACGAGCTCCAAAGTGTCCAATTTCTCATCTAGAGTATCTCGTCAAGTGTGAAATGATAGACTGAGACTAAATTGGCAACTTTTTTGCAAATATTATTTTGGCCAAACGCGTAAGGCATAAATTCTGCAAAATTGTCACTTGTGGTCATTTTTATGTTATCTCAATTGTTGCCCCCAGATTGTACCAAAATGCCAAATCAGACATTCAGTTTACTTACTCTGCATCTAGCGTGTCTATTCATGTGTAAAATAATTTTCTGGGACTCACTGTTTAGTGGTAGGACACAAACAAAGTTGTTAGGAAACAATTTCTTCGTAAAATTTGTTTTTCCACTTTTGCATCTTATCTATTTTTCTGTCACCTACGAGCTCCAAAGTGTCCAATTTCTCATCTAGAGTATCTCGTCAAGTGTGAAAATGATAGACTGAGACTAAATTGGCAACTTTTTTGCAAAATATGATTTTGGCAAACGCGTAAGGCATAAATTCTGAAAAAATGTTGATTAGGAACATTTCTTCGTAAAATTTGTTTTTCACTTTTATCTTTATCTATTTTTTCTGTCACCTATGAGCTCCAACGGTCTCCATTTATTTCTCATCTAGAGTATCTCGTCAAGTGTGAAATGACTAGGACTGAGACTAAATTGGCAACTTTTTTGCAAATATTTATTTTGGCCAAACGCGTAAGGCATAATTTCTGCAAAATTGTCACTTGTGGTCATTTTTTATGTTATCTCAATTGTTGCCCCCAGATTGTACAAAAATGCAAAATCAGGACATCCAGTTAACTACTCTGCATCTAGCGTGTCTATTCATGTGTAAAATAATTGTCTGGGACTCACTGTTTTAGTGGTAGGGACACAAACAAGTTGTTAGAACATTTCTTCAGTTAAAATTTGTTTTTCACTTTTTTACTTATTCTATTTTTCTGTCACCTATGAGCCTCCACAGTGTCCATTTCTCATCTAGAGTATCTCGTCAAGTGTGAAATGATAGACTGAAGACTAAATTGGCAAACTTTTTTGGAAACTATGAATTTTGGCCAAACGCGAAAGGCATAAATTCTGCAAAATTGTCACTTGTGGCCATTTTTTCTGTTATCTCAATTGGTTGCACTCCCAGATTGTACAAAAATGCCAAATCAGACATCCAGTTTTAACTACTCTGCATCTAGCGTTCTATTCATTGTAAAATAATTGTCTGGACTAAGGCCAAATAAACACCCAGTTTAATTTACTCTGCATTAGCGTGTCTATTAAAGGGTTTTAAAATATTTTTTTGGGGACTCATTTTTTTAGTGGTGGGACAAAAACAAGTTGTTGGGAAATTTCTTCGAAAAATTTAGTTTTTCACTTTTATTTATCATTTTTCTGCCCCTATAGCCCCAAAAGTGCCCAAATTTCATCTGAGAAATTTGGGCAAGTGTAAAAGATAACTGAGACTAAATTGGAAATTTTTTTTTGAAATTTATTTTTTGCCAAACGCGAAAGGGCAAAAATTTCTGCAAAATTGCCCTTTGGGTGGTCATTTTTTATGTTACTCTTTTTGCCCCAGATTTTAAAAAAAATCCCAAAATTCAGACATTGGGTTTAAAACTTTGCATCAGCTTGTCTATTCATTTGAAAAATTTTTGTCGGGGACTCACTTTTTAAAGGGGGTAATTCACAAAAAATTTTGTGGAAAAATTCTTATTTAAAATTGTTTTTCACTTTTATCTTATCTATTTTTCTTCCCCAAAACGACTCCAAAGTGCCCAAATTTTCATCTAGAGTATCTCGTCAAGTGGGAAATGATAGCTGAGCAAATTTGGGAAACTTTTTGAAAATTTATTTTCCCCAAAACGAGAAAGAATAAAGCGGGAAAAAATGTCACTTGGGGTTTCATTTTAATGTTATCTCAATTTTTCCCCCCAGTTGTACCGAAATCCCAAATAAGACACCCCTTTAAAAATACTCTGCATCTAGCGTGTCTTTTCATGTGAAAAAAATTGTTTGGACTCACTTTTTATTGGTGGGGACCCAAACAATTTTTAAAGGAAAACATTTCTTCGTAAAAATTTTTTTCCCATTTTTATCTTATTTTTTTTTTTCTGTCCCCTATGAGCTCCAAAGTGCCCAAATTTTATCATCTAGAGTATCTCGGCAAGTGTGAATGATAGACTGAGACAAAATTTGGGCAATTTTTTGGAAAAATTATGATTTTGGCCTTCGCAAAAGGCATTAATTCGAAAAATGTCATTTGTGGTCTTTTTTTTAAAGGGGTTTCTAAAAGGTTCCCCCCAGTTTGTACCAAAATCCCCAATCAACTTTCCCGTTTATTCCGGGCCCAAATCGTGCCCTATTCATGTTTTAAATAATTGTCTGGGACTCAATTTTTTAGGGGTAACAAAAAACAATTTGTTAGGAAAAATTTTCTACGAAAAATTTGTTTTTAAATTTTTAATTTTTATCTATTTTTCTGACCAACAGCTCCAAAGGGGCCCAAATTTTACATCTAAGTAATCTCGCCCAGGGTAAAAATGATGGGACTGGGGTAAAAATTTGGGAAATTTTTTTGAAAAATTTTATTTTGGCCAAAGAGTAAGGCAAAAATTTCCTGAAAAAAATTGCTTTTGTGCTCTTTTTATTTTTATTTTAAATTTGTTCCCCCCCAATTGTAAAAAAATCCCAAAAAAGGGACATCCAGTTTAACACTCTGCATCTAGCGTGTCTTTCATGTTAAAAAAATTGTCTTGGACTCACTTTTTTAGGGGTGGGGAACAAAAAACAATTGTTGGAACATTTCTTCGAAAAATTTTGTTTTTCATTTTTATCTTATCTTTTTCTGTCACTATGGCTCCAAAGTGCCCTTTTCCCTTATGTAGAGTATTCGTAAAGTTTTGAAATGAAAACCCGGACAAAATTTGGGCAATTTTTTGGAAAAATATTTTTTTTCCCAAACGCGAAAGGAAAAAAATTCTAGAAAAATGTCATTGGGGCCCTTTTTAGGGTTATCTAAATTTTTGCCCCCAGAGTCCCAAAAATGAAAAAATAAACCCTTCAGTTTACTTACTCTGCATCTAGAATGTCTAAAATTTTTTTAAAATAAACTTCGGGGCCCCCAATTTTTAGTTATAGGGCAAAAAAAAAGTTGTTAGGAACAATTCTTCGAAAATTATGTTTTTAAACTTTTATCTTATCTTTTTTTCTTTACCAACCCCCCCCCCAAAGTGCCCAAATTTTCTTATCTAGGGGTATCTCGTCAAGGGGTGAAAGGGATGACGAACAAATTGGCAACTTTTTTGAAAATTTTATGTTTTTGGGCCAAACCCCGTAAGGCAAAATTTCTGCAAAATTGTCACGGGGGTTGGGTTTTTTTTATTATATCAATTTTTTCCCCCCAGATTGTAAAAAAATGCCAAAAAAGATATCCTTTTTTAACTACTCTGAATTAGCGTGTCTTTTCCCTGTGTAAAAAAATTTTGGCCCACACTTTTTTAGGGGTAGGACACAAACAAGTTGTTAGGAACATTTCTTCTTTAAATTTTGGTTTTCACTTTTTATCTTATCTTTTTTTCCCTGTCAATGATTTTAAAAAAGTTTCCAATTTCTCATCTAAGTTTTCTCGTCAAGGGGGAAAATTTTAAGCCTGAGACTAAATTGGAAACCTTTTTGAAAATATTTTTTTGGGCCCAAAAAGCGTAAGGCAAAAATTTCTGAAAAAATTGTAACTTTGGTCTTTTTTATGTTGTCTCAATTTTGGGCCCCCAGATTGTCCCAAAAGCCAAATCAGACACCTTTTAAAACTACTCGCCCCAGCGGGGTTTCCCCCTGTTTTAAAATAATTATCGGGGGAACCACTATTAATGGGGACCCCAAAAAATTTGTTGGGGAACTTTCTTCGAAAAAATTTTTTTTTTAAATTTTATCTTATCAATTTTCTGCACCATGAGCTCCAAAGTGCCCCAATTTTTTTCATCTAGAGTATTCGTCAAGGGGAAAATGTTTAGACTGAAAAAAAAATTGGGGAATTTTTTTGGAAATATGTTTTTGGGCCCAAATCGCGAAGGGCAAAAAATTCTGGAAAAAAATGCCTTTTTGGTCATTTTTTTTTTATTCAATTTCCCCCCCAGATTGTCAAAAATGCCAAATCAGCCCTTCCAGTTTACTTACTCTCCCTCTATCGTGTCATTCAGTGAAAAAAATTGCGGGGGACTAATTTTTGGGGGTTAGGACACAAACAATTGTTGGAAATCTTCGAAAAATTTTGGGTTTTTTCACTTTTTCTTATTTTTTTCTGTCCCCAAACGAGCCCAAAGTGTCCAATTTATCATTAGAGTATCTCGTAAGTGTGAAATGATAGACGGGAACAAAATTTGGCAATTTTTTTGAAAATATTTTTTTGGGCCAATTGTAAGGCATAAATTTTTTGCAAATTGTCACTTGTGGTCTTTTTTATGTATCTCAATTTTTCCAGCAGATGTACAAAATCCCAAAGTCAACACCCAGTTTAATATTGCATCTAGCGTGATTTTTCTTTGTAAAAAATTTTCGGGGGACAAAATTTTTAGTGGTGGGGACCAAAAAAGTTTTTAGAACATTTCTTCTAAAATTTGTTTTTTTTTTTATCTATTTTTTCTGTCACCTATTAGCCCCAAATGCCCAAATTTATCACTAGAGATCTCGTCAATGTAAAATGATAGACTGAGACTAAATGGCAATTTTTTGGAAAAAATTTATTTTGGCCAATCGCAAAAAGGCTAAATTTTCGGGAAAAAATGTCACTTGGGGGTATTTTTATGTTATCCAATTGTTCCCCCCAATTGAAAAAAAATTCCAAAAACAACTAATTTTACTTTACTCCCTCTATCGTGCTATTTGTGAAAAATAATTTCTGGGACTAAATGTTTAGTGGTAGGACACAAAAATTTAGGAACAATTTTTCGTAAAATTTTTTTTCCTTTATCTTATTATTTTTTCTGTAAACCAATGAGCTTAATTTCCCAATTTTATCATCTAGGTATCTCGTAATGGAAAGATAGACTGAGACAAATTGTAAATTTTTTTGGAAATATTTTTTGGCCAAACCAAAAGGGCAAAAATTCTTGAAAAAGGTCACATTGGTCATTTTACGTTATCTAAATTTTTCCCCCGATTGTACCAAAATCCAAACGACATTCATTTACCTATCGCATCTAGGTGTCTTCATTTGTAAAAAAATTGTGGGGGACTCACTGTTTGTGGTAGGACCAAACAAGTTTTTAGGAAAAATTCTCGTAAAATTTTTTTTTCATTTTTTATTTCCATTTTTCTGCCAAACGTGCTCCAAATGACAATTATCATTAGAGTATCTCTCAAGTGTGAAATGATAGACTGAGACTAAATTGGAAATTGTTTGAAAAATATTTTTTTGGCCCCAAAGGGAAAATAAAAAATTCTCCCCCAAAAAAAAATTTTGGTCCCCTTGGGGGTTATTTTATGTTATCCCCAATTTTTTTTCCCCCCCAATCAATTTACAAAAAACCAAAATCAACACGTTTAAATTACTCTGCACTAGATTTCTATTCTTTTTTTTTTTTAAAAAATTTTCTGGGCTCAATGTTAGGGGTAGGACAAAAAACAATTGGAAAAAATTTTCTTCGAATTTTTTTTTTTCACTTTTATCTTATCTATTTTTCGTCACCAACGAGCTCCAAAGTGCCCAAATTTTTCTCATTAGAGTACCCCTC
>CAJHNH020004676.1:25000-34013 GCA_905116865.2 Candidula unifasciata | reverse complement strand
ATCAACAATCTTGCGTGTCTGATAGCGTGAACAGAGCCCACCACCTAAACGAAGCCCAGCATAGATCAGATTGCCCAGAGTCCATTAGGATCAGTACTCACCTTTCAGTCCCCAGAACCTTGTTTTCCCGGCGTCTTCCCATCCCTGGGCAACCTAAGAGCTCCCTGCCTCGCTCTCCATGGAAAACGTCAGGGGGCAGAAAATCTAGCTATTCACAAATTTCATTAACATCTAAAACACAACAGAACAAGGACAAACAATAAAAAGAGCTAGGAACAATAATCAATCAGGCAAAACGCTGCGCAGTGATTTCCCTTACCTTGCTGCCCGGTGATTCCATCAACTTGGGAAACGAACGGCATTTCCGGCAGCGGCAGGGTACAAAATGGCGGCGACCGGAAGCAGGTAATTGTAGGAAATGAAGGTGCTGTATAGATTGGTTAGTGTGTGACACGGTTTTGATGAGGGAACTGGAAATGTGACACATCGAAGAGCTAGCTCACTGCTAGATCAAGGCGGAGAAATTCTGGACCATCGAATCCTTGGAACAGTGCCAGGAGGGAAGAGTTCGAAGCCTTCAATTAGAAAATTTATATTAGCGTGGGCTGGACTTTCTTCAACCCTCAAGAACATGAGGTTGAACCATTATAACTTGTTTGCTGCAAGACGACACTTGGGTAAGGTATAAATTAACGCATGACGCGTTTATTGGTATTAAAAGAACTGCTCATCGTGTATTTTGGGGCCACATTTAGGGGAGGGGGGGGGGCGGGAAATAGACCCACTCTTGTTCAATAAAGCATGACGTAAAATGACTAATTAGAGATTTTGTCACCGAAATAGGTGACTATCTGCCTTAGAATAAGCCAGATAAGTATAACATTTGTGCAGGGAAACACAAGTGGACGAACAACCAAAATTTTCGATGGAGTTTACTGCTAATGATTGCTAAGGAAAAGACCTCATATGTCGTGGACTACCCGTGTGCGTTCCATGGACGCATGTGGGGTACAAAAGGGTACATACATCCACTGTCCCTAACAAACGCGCATCAAAGTCAACTAATCAGGGATGTTTCCATTGGAGATAAAGTGCATCTGCATGAGTACCGAGCTACCAACATTTTGCATACACAGACGCCAATTTTGTAAAATGGATGTACACGCAAAACTCTACTTCTGTAACAAGTCTAGAACCCAAAAGTGGACAAACAAACAGAATTTTACGCCACAGTTTAAAGCTCGTGTCTATAGCATGAGATTAACGTTGAAGTCTTCCTTGACTCTTTCATAACAAGACAACAGCGTCGAAATATCTGTCAGAGATATAACAATACGAAGATAAAAGGCAGGAGAAGCTTCCATGGCACTAGGAAATTCGGGGAGGTCAAAAGAAATTAAAACTAATACCAAACTTAAAATTGTTAATTCTAATGTCAAATCAATTCTGTTGCATGAAGCTGAAACATAAAGAATAACTATGGCATGATAAACTGCAAACGTTCATTAACTGGTGCCTGTGCAGAATAGAGGAAACTAAATGGTATGATAGAATTAATAATGTAGAGCTTGGGGGGGGGGGGGGGGAAGGGGTGGGCAGAGAGAGAGAGAGAGAGAGAGAGAGAGACAGACAGACAGACAGCGAGAGAGAGACAGACAGAGAGAGAGAGACAGACAGAGAGAGAGAGAGAGAGAGGTAAACAAGTTCCAGTGGATCAAAAAGTGAAGAAAAGACGCTGGCTTTGGATAAGACAAAACGTTGAAAAAACCTAAGTACATTATAACTAGAATGTCTTTGCACTGGAACCCACAGGCGGCTAGAAATGAAGGAACACCAACACACGAAGAAGGGACCTAGAGAGCGAAGTTAAAAGATGGGGAAGAAATGATAAGAACTGCATGTGATAGCGAAGCATAGATCGTCTTGGTGTAAGTTGGTTGAGGGCCTATGCTCCAGTGGGGGTTACAAAGGCAGTATAAGAAGAAGCGTTAAAAGATTACTTGACTGTAGAGCAAGACAATATCATTGAAATATTCCCTGTATGCTTCTTTAGCAAAACACTCCTTAGTGGCTTTTTCCTTTTTTTATGTTATCTTCAAGAAAGCCTATTTGAAAATAATTTAGTTTATAATATAGAATAATTATCATACAAATATGTTTTCCCCCAGTCCTGATTGGCTTCGAAGCAAACACAGCCAAATCAAAAAACGTAATTCAAACTGGCAAAGAGAAGGCCAGGTGTCTTATATTCTGGCATTTTTCCAGTTCCGTATTATTCCAGGTCCCAGTCGGATTTTAATTTCCCAGGAATAATTGGGCTAATTGAAACACTTAGTGCAAGAAGACAGGGCTGGGGGGGGGGGGGGGAGGGGGGGGGGGAGCCAGATTGGCTGAAGTTTTGCAGAGAAATATTTGGGAGAATTTCGTCTCATTATTGTCTACAGCGCGGAGTTGAAGCCTGAAGTGTTTGCTGAACTTTTAATATTCATAAGTGTACATGTCTTTTTGATAATTAGGGTCGGGGAGCTCGCTAAGCGTTGGTTGGGACATTTGTGGACAATTTGAGGAGTAGAATTAGGAGGGAACGAACGAATGAACAAAGAAAAAAAAAACTTTATTTTAAGAGGGTAAAGAGGTGGACATACTGGTTCGTCTAATTTAATATTCTGCGTTTATTTCATACATTATTTCATTCATTTTCTGACAGGTAATAATAAACATGATCAACTCTATTTAAATGGTAAATGCAAAAACTGTAGGAGGCGAAAACAAAAACAGAAAAAAGAAGATACATTTGAGTAAAAACGAAAGTAAATGAGAGAAGAAAATAAGTTTTAAAAAAACATATGAAGATAGAAGAAGAGGAGAACGGGTATTTCAGGAGAAGGAGATGGAGAAAGAGGAGTTGGAGGAGGACAAGAAGAAGAAGAAGAAGAAGAAGAAGAAGAAGAAGAAGAAGAAGAAGAAGAAGAAGAAGAAGAAGAAGAAGAAGAAGAAGAAGAAGAAGAAGAAGAAGAAGAAGGAAGAAGAGAAGAAGAAGAAGAAGAAGGAGAAGAAGAGGAAGAAGAAGAAGAAGAAGAAGAAGAAGAAGAAGAAGAAGAAGAAGAAGAAGAAGAAGAAGAAGAAGAAGAAGAAGAAGAAGAAGAAGAAGAAGAAGAAGAAGAAGAAGAAGAAGAAGAAGAAGAAGAAGAAGAAGAAGAAGAGGAAGAAGAAGAAGTAAAAGAAGAAGAAGAAGAAGAGGGAGGAGGAGAAGAGGAAGAAGAAAAGAAGAAGTTGAAGATGATGATGAATGTAAGCAACAACAACAGTCTGAGTCTTTTCACTATACAGACTACTGGGTACGGTCAGTAACTATACAGACAAGTGGGTACGGTCAGTAACTATACAGACAACTGGGTACAGTCAGTAACTATACAGACAAGTGGGTACGGTCAGTAACTATACAGACTACTGGGTACAGTAAGTAACTATACAGACAACTGGGTACGGTCAGTAACTATACAGACAAGTGGGTACGGTCAGTAACTATACAGACAAGTGGGTACGGTCAGTAACTATACAGACAAGTGGGTACGGTCAGTAACTATACAGACACCTGGGTACGGTCAGTAACTATACAGACTACTGGGTACGGTCAGTAACTATACAGACTACTGGGTACGGTCAGTAACTATACAGACAACTGGGTGCGGTCAGTAACTATACAGACTACTGGGTACGGTCAGTAACTATACAGACTACTGGGTATGGTCAGTAACTATACAGACAACGGGGTACGGTCAGTATCTACACAGACAACTGAGTACGGTCAGCAACTATTCAGACAACTGGGTATGGTCAGTATCTATACAGACAACTAGGTGCCGTCACTAACTATACAGACAACTGGGTACGGCCAGTAACTATACAGACAACTGGGTGCCGTCAGTAACTATACAGACAACTGGGTGCGGTCATTAACTATACAAACAAATGGGTACGGTCAGTAACTATACAGACAACTGGATGCGGTCATTAACTATACAAACAAATGGGTGCGGTCAGTAACTATACTGACAAGTGGGTGCGATCAGTAACTATACAGACAAGTGGGTGCGATCAGTAACTATACAGACTACTTGGTACGGTCAGTAACTATACAGACAACTGGATGCGGTCATTAACTATACAAACAAATGGGTGCGGTCAGTAACTATACAGACAAGTGGGTGCGATCAGTAACTATACAGATAAGTGGGTGCGGTCAGTAACTATACTGACAAGTGGGTGCGATCAGTAACTATACAGACAAGTGGGTGCGATCAGTAACTATACAGACAAGTGGGTGCGATCAGTAACTATACAGACTACTTGGTACGGTCAGTAACTATACAGACTACTTGGTACGGTCAGTAACTATACAGACTACTTGGTACGGTCAGTAACTATACAGACAAGTGAGTACGGCAGGTCAGCAGACAGACAATTGAGAACAGTGAGTCAGCAGACAAGTGAGTACCGAACGTCACCAGACAGACAATTCTTGGCTAGCAGGCTACAAGACAGACAAGAGTGACTGCAAAGTCTGTGTCGAACAGAAGCGAATGCTAATATTCAAACAGACAATATAGAATATCAAGTCTTCAAAGCCGTGGCTCGTGTGTGGCTTCAAGGTCATGGATTCAGATCCTGACTAAACCGGACCTATTTTTAAAAACTAAAATGCTTATACAGCCTCAAATAAGTACCCTGGGAAGTAAAAGCGGCCGGCCCACATCATCCACCGAGTGCTGACTGGTCTGAAGAAATAAAGGTCTATTTCTATATGCCTTACACGCCTGAACACGCGGAGAAGGGTCCTGTACTTGACTTGACTAAGTCTTTAAGCGAGTTTGTACATTACATTTGTACCGGGATACGCTGGTGTGTTGGTAAATGAACACACGAACAGACTGGCTGGCTCTGCGCAACTTGCTGGAATACTGATGCAAGATAAGGCCGACGTGGTTAGTGCCTTGTGGGAGAGCGTATACAGATCGAAGGAGCAGATGGGTCACCACAGTCTTGTGAGATTGATGCAGGGGGGAGTGACGAGAGGTTCTGGCAGATGCTCGAGGTTCAGAGGAAAGGCAAGACGGAAAATTAATCATATTGCTACTGGCACCATTGGTATAGGAACTCTTCGATGGCTGCTGAAGATGGGGAGGGAGCGCTTATGGGAATGCCCCGAGTGTTGTGATGTCAGTTCTTGAATCAACTCAACTCAACTCCAAGCGACATTTGAAACGACAAATCACTAGACGGAACATGTAGGAATTTCACCTGTAAAACCACCAGATATTTCCATAAAAACATCACAGATTACACGACTCCCGGGCAAGCCAACGTTACCAGGCAACCACCAATCAACTGCCTGTATTCTCAAACATAATACCCGCCAACCCAGAACGACCGGAAATACCCCGACGTCCATGATGGCGCCGCAAAATCATTTTACGCAATTTCCGGTCCTTCTTCTGTGTGGACCGGGTTTAATTTAGCCCGTCACGTGCTCAAGTGTTTAGTCGTCAGGTCGAGACTCCAGGTCCTTGCAGTTTAATGGAAGCGACTCGCCTGTTGGGTAAAAGTTATAATTGCATATGCAAAGTGGAACAAGCTCTAATCGACAGTTTTGTCTACCCCGGCACCGAAATTACGGCGCAGCACGACAAATGTAAGAGACGTCAGGTTCCGGGGAGTCAAGTGTGCTGGAGTATTGAGTATCTCAACCCAGGGTATGCACCTGGCGGGGAACGCTTTTCTTTTAAATATAGAACTTTTTAAATTCTGTTTTTGTTTGAAGTTCTTATTCCCATTATTGTAAAGATTTATGCGAGGAGTGTGTTTGTAAAATAGTAGTTCAAAAAGTTGCACAACCTCTTCAGAAGTTCGCAAGCTAAATCCAGTACTCGTCAACTATTGTATGTGTATGTTTTTGTGTTTAAAATATTCACAAAGAGACTAGAGATATCGTGAAAAAAAAAAGTACCCAGATTAGGTAGGTGGTTCGATTATCACACCTAATTTCTCCCTTAACACTCGCTTCATCGCCTCTATAGAGAGAACGGACGTACGAACGAAGTTTAATTTCAAAAGGCTATGAATGTGATGTGCAGGCCAGAGAGATAGATAGAGAGAGAGGGAGAGAAACACTCACACACACACACCAACAAAGAGAGAGAGAGAGAGAGAGAGAGAGAGAGAGAGAGAGAGAGAGAGAGAGAGAGAGAGAGAGAATATGATGTCAGATTGAGTGTAAGGACAGAGTGCAACCGACCATGACAACATATGTCTACATTTTCAGCGTAGGAAGCTCGGAAATGTGTCACGTGACATAGTGGCACCACAAAATGGCGAGCATGTGCTCCAACTCTGTCAACTACAAGATGCCAACATAGAAGCAGTCTGTTCTGTTCTCACTTCAGTCACGTTGGTTTTTGCGGCTTTTGTTTTTTGTTTGTTTTTAGAATGAGGTAGCCAACCCTAAGAACAACCCTGCCCGTATTCGCCTCTTACGACATGTATGATAGGGTACAGTTACATATCTGTGCTTCCCGTGAGAGTCCAGGTAACAGATTACCCGAGGTACCCAGCGTCTATATCAGCGAGCGATTCGCCCATTGGCTGGCCAGTAGACGACCTCGTCGCAGGTCGTGATAGTTTTTTTGGGTCTGTCTCATCATTAGATGGCATCAACACTGTAAGAGTATTTATCATGGCTACTTGGTGGCGAGCAATGTTAAGCCTCATTAAAATAGCGCAGATAACATAGTCACAATTATAACCAGAAGCTCCCCCTTCGGGGTGATGATTTAAAGTGGCGATTTTTTTTATTCCTAAGAAACGGATGGGACGGTCCCCAATGTCGTCCATAGGTGACACCTGGCTGGTTGAAGAAGTCACGGCTGGCCTAATTATGACTTCTTCGGAGGTTGATCGGTGTATCTGGGACCTACCTTGTTGGTTTGTCGTCCAGGTCGAGATTTTTAAACATCTCAGGATGGTAAACCAATTTAGTAGTATCCGGTTTGTGTATTAGGTATACAGATTCTCAGGCAAATGCCCTTCGCCTTCGGTAGGACAATCCCTAATTAGTAGCCTTTTACGACACACTGTAGGAAAACAGTTGATTTGTTCTTTCCCCCCTGAAAATTTGGGAGACCCAAAACCCGCACGGAGAGCAGTGCTTTCGGTATATGTGATCACATCATGATGTATAACTAACTGAAATGTCCTCTGAAATGAACCGAGTTAAAATGGTTTGACCCCAGATTCTGAAAGGGCCGGATACAGTTCAGCATAAGCTCATATAACTGTTCAGTTTGATGGGATGTTCAGGGAAAAGGACACACTGACCTGTCAGGAGCTTTTCGCTTGTAAGCTCAAGATGGGGATGTTTGTTGGTTTTCGAGATAGGGTAATACCCTCTCCTTCTCTCGACTTCTTCTTATGAGCGTTCATCGACTGCAAACTACAACGAAGAGCTGTGGTTGTTCGTCCACTTTTGGACTTTGATTTTATTCCAGAAATTGAAATTTGCGTGCACTTCCCTTTTACAGATCTGGCTTTCTTTGTTTGTAGACTGTTGGTTCTTCACCTCCAAGGTAAATGCTCACTGACTACATAGAAAAACAATAATTAGTCCCATTTTACGGCATGCTTGTATAAGAGACAACAGGTCTATTGTTTTCTTTTACCCCATAAAATGAGAGCCCTTTACCCACACGGTACAGGTTCGAGTCCTCTATTTCTCCCCCTTCTCCTATCCACTTTCTCCCTGCACTCTCATTCCTAACTCTACTTCTGTTGCCTCACTTTCTTAAATTCATCAACTTTCTTTTCTCTTTATACATCTCCCCTCCCCATTATCTATACTCTCCCGTCCCTCTTCTCCTTCTTAATATATCTAAATAATTTTACTCTCACTCCTCCAATTCCTCTTTATCACACCCCCTCATATTTCTCACACCCCCTCCAATTTCTCACACCCCCTCCTATTTCTCACACCCTCTCCAAACTGTGACAGTATAACTTTACATTTTTCAGCAAAGTATCAGCAGATAGTCTCACAGGGCTCAGCAAACAAAACCAGGGTTGCCCACTCACTGACCACATGCCCAGGTTCAAGTTACATCTGCAGCACTCCAGTGCCCCAATCAGATAATCCATTCACTGGGTCTCAGATTTAAGTGGTGGGTCCCAACGCCACTAGGTGCCAGGTGGCAGATTTCATGACCACCCTGTGGTAGATTAGCCGGTAATCAAAGATCCGACATCTCAGCCGAGTAGTCGCCTCGTAACTACTTCGTTCGTGTACAAGTAGATATCACACACACACACACACACACACACAGACACACACACACACACACACACACACACACACACACACACACACACACACACACACACACTCACACACATACACACACACGAACACAATTACTTTTACTGTCGTTTCTTAAACATATTTAAAAAAAGAAAATGTCAGTCCTAACAAAATCATCAAGCCTGCACATGCAAAGTAAAGGTGCACAAGACAGTCAGATATAAATGCTAAATATGCAGCTGTGACTTCAAAACAGATTGCTGAATACAGAAGGGATCTGGCTCTTGGAGGTTAGATCTTTACAGAAACTAAAACGTTGCTTCAGCTATATGAAAAGAAAAAATGGTTGATAGTGCTGCTCTAGGAAGAAAAGGCAGGGAATGACCAGCTCCACGGTGGTCACATAATAATAAATTCATCCCGGACATGAACGTTTACCAGCTACAAACACACACACATACATACATACATACATACATTCATACATACATACATACATACATACATACATACATACATACATCCATACACACACATACATACATACATACATACATACATACATACATACATACATACATACATTACATACATACATACATACATACATACATACATACATACATACATACATACAGACATACATACATACATACATACATACAT
>CAJHNH020004676.1:20000-22500 GCA_905116865.2 Candidula unifasciata | reverse complement strand
GCACACACATACATACATACATACATTCATACATACATACATACATACATACATACATACATACATACATACATACATACATACATACATACATACATACATACATACATACATACATACATACATACATACATACATACATACATACATACATACATACATACATACATACATACATACATACATACATACATACATACATACATACATACATACATACATACATACATACATACATACATACATACATACATACATACATACATACATACATACATACATACATACATACATACATACATACATACATACATAATGGCATAATGGCATCTGTCAGTCCCGGGGGACTATGGAGATGTGCCGCTGGCTTTGGGAACAGCATCTGCTGTGACTGTAAAGTCTGATGCAGGAATGGCAGTCTTTGCCACACAGGATACACACAAAAGCAGATACTCCCTCGTTGTGAGACAGTTTTACTTTCCGGTGTCTCCTCTCCACAGCTCATTGTGTTCGGTTTTTTTCAAAATGTGACAGTCCGTCTTTCACTTTCTGTCTCCATAGTAGTCGATCTGTAGCTGATTTTTCCCATGTCTCTGTGCCTATGTTGGTATCTATAAGGTCACGTTTGCATACATCTTTATAGCGCAGCTTTGGCCTTCCTGTAGGTCTATTCCCAGCTACCAATTCACCATATAGGAGATCTTTTGGAATACGACCATCCTCCATGCGGGAGACATGTCCCAGCCAGCGTAGACGTCTTTGCTTCAGTATACAATACATTGATGGTATTTTTGCTCTTGTGAGCACACATTCGTTGGAGACAAGGTCTCGTCATAATATACCAAGGATGCGTCTCAGACAGCGCATATGGAAGGTATTCAGTCTTTTTTCCTGTGGAGCATAGAGAGTCCAGGATTCGCAGCCGTAAAGTAATGTGCTCAGGACACAAGACTCATAAACCTTCATTTTTGTATTATCAGTTAGCTTTTTGTTTGACCAGACTCTCTTTGTGAGATTTGCAAACATAGCAGAGGCCTTTCCTATACGTTTGTTTAGTTCTACATCCAGAGAATGATTGCTTGAGATACTTGAGCCTAGGTACTCAAACTCATTTACAGCCAGCAGCTGATGGTCATACACACTAATGTTTGGTGGATTTCCAACATTCAATCCCATCACTTGTGTTTTGTTCAGACTGATGGTAAGCCCAAATTCTTTGCAAGCATTTGCAAAGCGATTCATCAGGATCTGCAGATCATCCTCTGAATGTGCCACAATGGCTGCATCATCCGCAAACAGAAAATCCCTGAGGCATCTCGTGTGCACCTTCGTCCTTGCACGTAGCCTGGACAGATTAAAAAGATTGCCATCTGACCTCGAACGGAGGTATATCCCCTCAGTTGCTGTCCCAAATGCACGCCTCAATAATGCGGTAAAAAAAGATGCCAAACAGCGTGGGAGCCAGAACACATCCTTGCTTTACTCCATTTCGAATCTGGAAGGGTCGAGATGATGAATCCTCATATATTATGGTCCCCCTCATATTCTCATGAAAGGATTTAATTAGGCTCAGTAGTATAGGTGGGCATCCATATTTTTAAAGGATCCCAAATAGACCATCTCTGCTGACATAGTCAAAGGCCTTAGTGAGATCTATGAAAGTAATGAGCAGTGGTTTTAGGGGAGGCTTTGAGCCTGAGATTTTAAGGCCGCATAGCTAGTGCGTCGCCACGGACTGCTCAGGGGATAATTTGTTTTTCCTTCTACAGAAAACAAGCCCCAGAAGTTTCAAACATTGGTCTTTCACATGACAGCCGTGAGTTTACATCCGTTCAGCCAGATGTCCAATAGTGTAATGTAAAAATTATAAATAACTGTAATAGTAAATTCATGTATATATAGAAGACTGGAAAGATGCGGCTATCTTGGACACCTCTTGGAAATCAACAAACAGGCATTAAAACGGGAACTAAAGGTACTGAGGAGGCCAGCACGCTGAAAAGAAACAATAAGATGAACGTTGGTGACAGACGCTAAAGCTTTTGAAATGGATTCCATCGAGGATATTGAACTGACTGGATAAGACAGAATTGAATGGAAGAAAGGACTGAGAACATTTTATGGTATATAATGGCACAACATGATGATGAGTGAATGTAAGGAGGAAACAAATCAAAGGTTGTAGACGGTTGTCATACATCGTATATTTATCTTCGGCATTCCGAGCCCTTAAGGTTCACTGCTGTAGATATCACCCGCTTCCATTCATCTCTCTCTGTTTGGCCTTCTCTTTCCAGTTGGTGACACCAAGTGTTTGCAGGTCTGTCTGGACATTATCTCTCCATCGTCTTCTTGGTCTACTTGTTGTCTACGACAAATCCGCTCCCTTGTGTATACCGTTGTTACCTCTCTCTGTTATCTGACATTCTTTCAATATGCCCCAACCATTTCTGTCTATTAGCTCTCATGATGCCAGTGATCAATGATGATGTAGATAGAT
>CAJHNH020004676.1:0-15000 GCA_905116865.2 Candidula unifasciata | reverse complement strand
CGCAACCATCCGGGAATACTATACCCTTTAACTAAGTCTGAAAAGACAACGACAATTCGCCACGAGAGATAATTCTATTAGCAAGAAGCGACAAGCAGCACGACCTCAATATGGCGTCTCGAATCAGAGCCCAAATTCAAATGGACACATTTCAACTTCCGCCAGTGAGGAATCTCTTAGCCACGTGACTGGTTCCTTCTGTGTGGAAGCAAACCCCACCCCTCTCCCAGTGGATGTAATGAATGCGCGTTCACACGGTGGGTAATGTATTTCTCGTGTTCAGCCGTTGATGGAGAAAAGTCGGCGTTTCCTTAATCTAAGATCTTCTCTCTTGTACATCTGCCCAGGAAAGCTTAACCTTCCCCCCGGGTCTCTTCCCCCTCCGAGTTCTGACTCTTGAACTCGGGTCTTAAGTTAGCCTGATCAAGAAATTCGATGTTTGACACTGGACAAGTGTTGGGTCTTTGCAATCTTACGGTAGGAGAAAGTCTAGTCCGGAGTTGTACTAATTTCTAATTTACTACAAACGATTACATAATTTTTTTTTTTAAATCTAGAATTCCTGATGGTGCGCTGCCGTGGCTTAGCAGCTAGACGCTAGCCTGCTTATCTAAAGGTCATGGGTTTAAGTCATGACAGAGCTGGACATTTTTTGTTGTTGACCTTGGCTCCCCTAAATGGGTGCTTGGTAAAGTCCTGAGTAAAAGTTCTAGTAGTAGGAAGAATTGTCATCATTATGAAGTGCTTGCCGACTGGCATGGACGTTCGTACCTGAAAATCCACATGCTAACATGCCACCATGCTACCACACTCCCATGCTAACACACCACCATGCTAACACTTCTCTATGCTGACACACCTTCATGTTAACACTCCTCTATGCTGACACCCCTCCATCCTAACACACCACCATAGTGACATACCATTATGCTGACACACTTCCATGCTGACACACCACCATGTTGATACACCACCATGCTAACACACCACCATGTTGATACACCACCATGCTAACACACCACCATGCTAACACACCACTATGCTGACATTCCACCATGCTAACACGCAACCATGGTAACACGCCACCATGCTAACACACCACTATGCTGACACGCCACCATGCTACCACACAACCATGCTGACACACCACATTGCTAACACACCACCATGCTGACACACCACATTGCTAACACACCACCATGCTGACACACCACCATGCTAACACACCACATTGCTAACACACCATCATGCTGACACACCACCATGCTAACATGCCACCATGCTAACACGCCACAATTCTAACACGCTACTATGCCAAAACACCACCATGCTGACACACCACCATGCTGACACACCTCCATGCTGACACACCACCATGCTAACACACCACCATGCTGACACACCCTCATGCTGACACACCACCATGCTGACACACCACCATGCTGACACGCCACCATGCTAACACACCACCATGCTGACACACCACCATGCTGACACACCAACATGCTGTCACACCTCCATGCTGACTCACATCTATGCTGACACACATCTATGCTGACACACCTCCATCCTAACACACTACCATGCTAACACACCACCATGCTGACACACCACCATGCTGACACACCTCCATGCTGACTCACATCTATGCTGACACACCTCTATCCTAACACACCACCATGCTAGCACACCACCATGCTGACACACCACCATGCTGACACACCTCTATACTGACACACCACTATGCTGACACACCTCCATGCTGACACACCACCATGCTGACACACCTCCATGCTGACTCACATCTATGCTGACACACCTCTATCCTAACACACCACCATGCTATCACACCACCATGCTGACAAACCACCATGCTGACACACCTCCATGCTGCCACACCACCATGCTGACACACCTCCGCGCTGACACACCTTTATAGTGACACACCACCATGCAATGACAAAAGGCTGCCAAGAATCATGTGATGCTGTCTTTGTCTGTCTCGTTTTCTACAGATCTTTCCAGTGGTCACAACATCCTCAAGTTTCCTTCTTCTCATAAAATGACCAAACACATTATGACTCTTTCTGATGTGTGTGATAAGTTGTCTTCGAACCTTCGTCTCTTTCACAACATTCGGATTGCTCTTTTTTGGCTATCCAAACATTCTAAGGATTCCATAGTAAAACCAAAAGAATATGAGCCAAAAAACAATCAAGACCTTGTTTAGGTATAGATGACTGATCAGCATCACAAGGGTAGTAACCCATAAGTGCTCCATTCTACTTTTAACTCAAGCCTGAATCTGAAGAACCTCAACGCAGTACACAATTTCCGTAGGTCCGGCGATGATCCTGAAATGCTTTTGGTACAATTCAAACTCCAAATCTTTCCCAGGCTACTCTTTTTCGATTTCTATCTGCCAATGGATTTTTTACGTGCGCAACTATACACACGGGCGTCCGATCATACGACACAGAGACCAGGGAAAATTACTATAAATCCACTTGAAAAAATCCCAGCCTTCACAGAGGCTTGATCACGGGACCTCCAGCACTCGAGGCGGACACCATACCATGAGACCACGCAGTTGTTGAATCATGTTAATGTATTTCCAGCAACACATGACAGCAGTATGAGAACATCAGGTTTGAAATGTCAAAGTAGACAAAGACATCACAAACAGGAGCTATCCTTTGAAGGGTCCGCTTGTGAGAGTGGTGTAATCATTGACTCGATGACGCCTCCGATGAGACTCCACATCAGTACAGAAAAATAATCTCGGATGGTATTGACCCTCACAGCACTCGGCATTGTCCGGAAACGGATAAAACGTGCCTAATCTCCGACTTGTCCGGATGTCGATGCACGGAATGGTTTTAAACCTCAAACAACAAGACGCCATTGAAATACAACTAGTGCTTCTAACGTCCTGATACAAGAAGTGGATGTGCAGACGTGAGACCGGAGTACGTGAGCAGCGGAACACGAAGCGCGATGGAGGGACAATCTACTTGTCAGATAAGCGACTTAGACTGTCCTTCCGGTGTATCAGACGACTTCTTGTGTGAGGATGCTGTTGATGGTGTTGCTTGAGTGGGATTATGGCAGTAGGATTAGAGGATTCAGCAACTTCTGTTCTCTATAAGCAGAGACAATTGATGAATTCAAGGATTTATTGAAAACAGTATGCGATGTGTTTCGCGAGATTATATACTTGCGTGCTGAAGATCCTTCTCGATTTTAGATTGGAGTCTCGTTACAGTCATCATCATCGTCATCATCATTATCATCACCAACATAATAATAATCATCATCATCATCGTCAACATCATCATCATCATCGTCATCGTCATCAATATCATCAACATCATCAACAACATCATCAACATCATCTTCAACATCATCATCATAAACATCATCATCCCTTTCTCGGGAACTGCCGTGGTGTAGCGGCTAGACGCTCGCCTGCAGATCCGAAGGCTGTGGGTTCAGATCCTGACCGAGCCGGACTTTCCTTTGCTTCTTTCAACTTTCAAGCAATTGTTGTTAGTTACTCTGGCCGTCCAAGGTATTCGGAACATTCGTCTCAACATTCGTTCAGACAAGATTAGGTGAAGTAAATAAAGGACCCTTTTCCACGCCCTTGGGTGTATTCAGCAAATAGGGCAGGACCTATATTTTATAATCACCAGTGAACAGTCGATGGGGTCAACATCACACCAGCCGCCTTTACTTCCTATGACTTTTTCTAGTACCCATATTAGTCTGGATCGACTTGAGAGCCACGGAGGTTTTTAAAGAAAAGAAAAGGAAGTCCGGCTCCGTCAGGATCTGAACTCATAACCTTCGGATTTGCAGGCGAGCGTCTAGCCGCTACACCACGGCAGTTCCCGAGAAAGGGATGATGATGTTGATGATGATGATGTTGATAATGATGATGATGTTGATAATGATGTTGATGATGATGTTGATGATTATTATGTTGATGATGATGATGATGATGATGATGATGATGATGATGATGATGATGATGATGATGACTGTAACGAGACTCCAATCTAAAATCGAGAAGGATCTTCAGCACGCTTTTCTGCCTACTCCCGGAAGTGAACCCGGACCACAAGGAGTTAGTCACCCGGTCACCGCGCAATCCGGTTTACTTCCTATGACTTTTTCTAGGACCCATATTAGTCTGGATCGACTTGAGAGCCACGGAGGTTTTCAAGAAAAGAAAGCAAAGGAAAGTAGATCTCTATATACAACAATAGGAAAGACACAAACACTGTTCTTTGGCCACATAATGAGAAGACATTAGAGAACATGGTGACACCTTAAAAGATCAGTAGAAAAAGAGGTAGAGGCAGGCCAAGAGAGATGATGCTGGATGGACTGAAACGATGGCATGGAGGGATATCATCAAGAGAGCTGTTCCAGGCAACCAGGGATTGTGATCTGTGGAGACGCATGAGCGCCTACGCAGTTGGCAGGGCGCATGATGATGACGACGAATCTTGTCTGGATTCATGCAAAAAAACGAACACGTCAGTTTCTGTCATATTCTATCTTTCGTGGTCGCCCTTAAAGGATGCTAGGCACATTGTGTTGTGGTTTACATCTAGACTGCGATATCTACATTTCATCCACTTTCAGCCGAAAACCAACATTCTCCAAACTCCTCAGTGGGTTGCGCTTGTTACTGGGTACAGTGTTGAACGTCGAAGGCTTCTCCATGGGGACAATAGGTCAAGTCTTAGTAATATTGCTTCAACTTTGGATTTTAGGTTGCCTAGTGCATTCTCAAAGAATCTGCCTTCTTTGGTCATGTAATAATAATAAGAAAACGAGTTTATCGTGAGAGTAGAAAAGCTGGAGGGGAGGAAAGGCAGAGGAAGACCCAGAGAAGCCATGTTGGACAGTTTGGCTCAATGACAGGGGGAATTATTTGTAGCAGAGTTGATTGAAAGTACACAAGACTCAAGGTTGATAGACATGAATACCAACGCCACCAGGCCTAACTTTGAGAAAAAGAAATATGTTCTGCTATCTCTACTTCTATGAGAGCCAATCAATGCATATCTGATTCTGTATTATACCGTACCCAATATGATGACACATGATCACCATGTAATGTTTCTTTCACAGAACGTCGTTCTCGTCATAGCCCGCCTGAAAGAAGCTTCGTCTCCGGCCTAGTGAACTTTCTTGCCTAAAGGTGTCATAAATCCGGTGCAAAACTTTCTGATGGTCGGCCCCTGCTCATCTTGTTGGGTACCACGCTCTAACCTACTGTTCTTGTCAGTCATTGTGGCGCTTGTCAGGTCTAAATATTTCACCTTCTGGAACAACATAAAGTTTACGAGCCAACTTTTCCGATGTGTATTTTAATAATTAGTAACTAAAACGGTCACAGGGTGAAAATCAACAAACAGCATGTCTCACAACTCAACAACAACAACAATAGAAAGGCACAAAACCTCCTGCAGTGGATTGGATTGGGGCATCAAAGGCAATGCGATTGCTGACGCTTTAGCCAAGGAACGCAGCAGCAAACCACAAATCTGCCAGCCATGGTCGGTTTCAGAAGTCGAAACATTCATTGAGGAAAAAAAAAAAAAAAATCAGAAGCAGATTGTAAAACAAACACAGGTTAGAGCCATGACAATAATTTCATTAAGTCCCTGAACAGAATGGACCAAGTCACAGTTGTTCGCTTATGCACTGGGAACTGTAGAATCTACATAAATGGGTTATGAGCCAATCAGCTCTCTGCCAGTGTCATCGTGTTGAACAAACTCTAGAACATGTCCTGCTAGACTGTCCTCTCGTGGCGTTGCCGCGGAGGAGCATATGGCAACACCCGGGAGACCTGACACCTCAGCTTTCGGGGTATGTGAAACTTTTGGTGTTTGTTTTGTTTGTGTTTGTTATATTGTGAACTCGCTGATATACATTTTGTTGGGTTTTATATCTTTCCCTAAACTGTTTGGGAACCTAAGAGACCTTGAAAAGCTTATGGCCCAAAGTGGAGTATATGACCAGAGATCGCTGAGGAAGACCAAACAGCCACAACATTTCAAGAACCAATACCCCACCAGTTGTTTACATTCCCATACACACATAATCCTTTTCCTCAGCAGCTAGCGAAGATTGTCTATTCCAATATTTGGTTAGTTGCGTATCCTTTACAAGACGTTGCAGAGCCAACCCCAAAAGCCCCTGGCTGTTGTGTGGTTTTTCAAGGCAAATTACGTCCAGTAGTTTGCCATTCTTTCTTGACGGTCGGCTTTCTTGATACCACTGTCGAAACCAACGCAAGGCGCATGGCCCGCAGCTGGGATCGAACCCGGCATCTCGGCATTACGAAGCTTTCGCATCAACTTAGCCACAGAGCCGACATTCCAATATTACAACAGTAAAATGAAATTTTAAAATGTACAATATCTGGTTTATTGAATGACTAATTTCAGAATCTCAGCTCACCTGTCACAGTCAAAGATACTCCGTCTCCACAGCAAATATCTTATTGTGTAGATACTAACTGTTATGGTTGCATACAGATTATACAGACATCGCTCTCCTACTGTCATTCGCCCCTCCTTGTTTGATCCACTCCTAATTCATCGTTCCCTCATTCTTGGATATCTAACTTCGCATATTTCATGCTATCTCAGTTATGGTTCACGCACCAAAGCCTCACAAAATAACCACCAAACCACCTGAGGCTCATATACTGTGTATCCAACAGACACCAACCTGAAAACGCACACGAAAAAAGCCATCAAACATCCTAATGTTGACAATGTCCATTATTGGCGATTGCTTCTTTTGCAGCCACTTCTAACTCAAACACGATCAATGAAGCTAACAAACACCAGACCGCTGCACGGACAAAAACAACAAGTTAACTCCATCTCCACTCTTCCACGTCTGCTTCCGTGCCCCCAGGGGGGCCCTAGCACTCTCTGAAACAAGCCCGTGACAATAGCTACAACCCACACACCAGACCGCGACAACAAAGCAGGTGTATTGCTCGCCTATTGCCAGCGTACATCTCAGGGGCATACCTGTACCGCAATGGGGGAATCTGTTTGCTCCTGTGGTAAATTCCCTGTTGGGGACATAGTCAAACGCTGCCTTTATCACAGACCAAGCCGCTGTTTTCACGTGTCAGCATCGTCATACTGCTGTTAACAATATAATAACTACATTATGTAGGCCTTGCGAACACTGCTGTGGCAACCACTGTAATGATAATTAATATATCTTGTTCTGAGATTCCCTTTACCAACGCCATCAGTAAAGTCAACACGCAGACGGCAAAATCTGGCAACCTTTTGTTTTACACACAGGACGGCAGGAGAGAACAATTGTAGGTGAGTAACTCGAACAATGGCGACTTTTCAACGGTAATCGGTAGGAAAATGATGGCCCATTCATAGTTGTAAAGTTATTGTGATTGTCATTGAAATGGCAACCTAACTGTTGTATGAGTGCTGATCAATATATGAGCATTAATTTCCAATGCTGCTTTAAAAAAAAATCTTTCATCAGCGTTAGATGGAGATAGTTTTCAGTTCTAGGCAGGTTGTGAGGAGAGGAGCGGAACGACTGGTCGAACGGTTAAGAACACCGGACTGACATTTAGGAGATACAGGTTTGAATCTCAGGTAAAGTTTTGGATTTGTTTTTCTGGCAGGGGCAACAATGAAATGCCAAACTGCACACTCCGTGGCGACAGCACTAGCCATGCCGCCCTAAATCCCCCTTACCTACACTGCAATAGTGGTATCTACCGGCAGTGATGGCAGTTTTTATGGAAAAAGGGAATACGTTGTGACAACTGGGAGATTTTGAGAGAGAAAGAGAGAGAGAGAGAGAGAGAGAGAGAGAGAGAGAGAGAGAGAGAGAGAGAGAGAGAGAGAGGGAGAGACAGAGAGAGAGAGACTACGTGAGCAGATTTTTGGCAGCCATGTTAGGGTGGGAGATAATGGTATGCAGTCGGGGTAGGAAGGGAAGGGGGGGGGGGGTATGTAGCCCTCATCTGATACATGGTATTGACAGTCCGAGATTCTGGAAAGGCTTCATCTAAAACAAAAATCACTATACCGAAAATACGAACTCGAGTCTTTCGCATGTGAACCCCAAGTTCTAATGGTTCGGAGAGCGGATCCTCCGCAGTATTTACACTAATACATTCATTCATACCAAGAAATTCACCACTTGTTCATACCAAACAATTCACGACTCTTTCAAAGCAAACAATTCACCACTTGTTCATATAAAAAAATTCACCACTCATTTACACCAGACAACGCACCACTCGTTCACACCAAACAATTCACCAATAATTCACACCAAACAAATCACCACTAATTCACACCAATCAATTTACCACTCGTTCACAAAAAATGTTTCATCACTCGTTCACATCAAGTAATTCACTTCTTATTCAGAACAAACGATTCACCACTCTTTCGCTACAAGCATTTAACCACTCATTCACATTAAACAATTCACTACTGGTCCAGAACAAAAAATTCACTACTTGTTCACACCATACAAATCACCACTAATTCACACCAAACAATTCACCACTCATTCACCCTAAATTATTTTTTCCACTTATTACCATTCAGGACTCAATCTGAACAAACAATTCAACACTTAATCACACCATTTCGCAATTCATTCTCAGCAAGTAAGTAATTAACCCCTCATTCAGAACAAACAATTCGCCATTCTTTCACACCAAACAATTCACCACTCATTCACATTAAACAATACACCACTCATTCAGAACGAACAATTCACTGCTCATTCACACCAAATATTTTATCAATCGTTTACATTAAATATTTCGCCACTCATTCAGATTAAACAATTCACCACTTATTCACACCAAATATTTCACACCTCATTCACACCAAACAATTCAACACTCATTCACACCAACTATTTTTACCATTCGTTTCCATTAGATATTTAGCTACTAATTCAGATTCAACAATTCACCACTAATTCACACCAAATATTTCACACCTCATTCACACCAAACAATTCAACACTCATTCACACCAAATATTTCACACCTCATTCACACTAAACAATTCAACACCAATTCACAGGACATATTTCCCCAGTCATTCACACCAAGCAATTTACTCAATCAAAGAACCAGCCTGCTCAGCAACACGACTCTAGTCAACAAGCCAGCAGTCCCAAATCTCTGTTAATTACAAAAGTTACTGAACGAACTGGGGCCCCGAGCGGTGGCCCTATTGTCACCTGAATGATGAAACAGAGAACATTTTTACAGAACAAACAACAGAATAATATCCTACAAAAGATCATAAAAAATGGAGCTGCCATATTGGTGGCGAGCTAATGAATTCCAGGGAGGTAATTGTGGGCAGTTGGTGGAAACAAGGGAGACAATATGTGCTCTGAAGACTGCACACAAGGAGAGAGCAGTATTGTGAACAAAACAATGATTGTCTGTTTATGGACCGTATGGTGGTTAAACCTAATGGTTGCTGTTTTGATTGTTTGTCGTAGAACTGGACAATCATAGCTAAATAAAGGTGTGGTTTGGAAGAGAGGTGCTGGTCTTCTGATAAGATCGGTAGACAGGTATTTGTGATAGGGATGATAATTATTTAATCATAAGAGTTCATTAGCAATCCTTCCGTCCTATTAACGATAAAATTTTTTGTTTTTGGAAGCCCCACCCTCGCTTTTGTCAGGGGCCGCAATATAGGCAGGCTATAAATATGGCCATTTGTCTGAACGCGGTTTCTGGGACCTCTCCACGGGTGATCCTCATCAACATGGTGGCACTTTGTGTCATCGGGTGTTTATCGCTTGTGTGATGTCCTGGTGGGGTAGAAAGTCAGTCAGTCAATCATAAGAGTTATCAGCGTTTTACTTTACGCAGTTAATGTGATATAAGGCGAACAGTGTCACAAAACGGTGAACATTCACAGCAAACCAACTCACATTGGTCATCTTCTTTTTCTTCTTCTTCTTCTCTTCCACCTTTTACCCCAGCGAAGTGTGACGCTCGTTGATGAGCTCTGTCAAGAGCAAAGACTGATGTTCATTTTGCAAGGCTGTTCTTAATGTCATCACTCCATATTTTCCGAGGTCTTCCATTCGCTCTATACCCGTCGTAACGTTTAAGTGTGACTCGCTGTGACATTGGCCATCCATTTACTAAGGGCTGTGGCGAGCCGTAAGAAAGACGAATGGTTTTGGTTTTATTGCAAAAATGAATTGGCATTTCTTAAAAACCCTCTCTCGTATGAGGGATCAATCTTCAGAATAGAGATAAAGGCAGTAACCCTGTTGCCACTAAATTGATGGTGCTTTATATGATTAAAATAGATCGCGTGTGCAACTGCTGATCTGTTTGTAACTGCTGCTTCCGTCGATGACAAGCTGCTTTTCTTATGTTGTACTGATGGTGTTGGCACTTTGGATGGCTGTCTTATGCTTCATTCGTGTGTATACTAGTGGATATGTTGGGACAACAGTCTGTGTCAGTTTCTCTACAATGGGCAGTGAAGGACATATTACGTATTTGTCGTTGGCACAGGAGCGGAGCAACTATGTTGTGACACGTTTGCTATGAATCTGACACTAAGACTACCAGAGACAACCAAAAACAGACATATGATTTAATCAAGTAACAGAAAGTGTATTGATCGGTCCTCATGGAAAGAAGAAGATAGATAGAAAAACACACTTGACCAAAAAAAAAATCAAAAGCTATAGTTATCGTGCCGGGATTTGAACCTGTCACATCCAGACGGCGTCTGCGCCACGCCATGAATACAAGTCATATAGGAACCAACAGTCTGTATTCAAGAGAATGAGATCTGTAAAACTGATGCACACGCAACACTCAGGTTCTGGAGCAGGACTGCAGTTCAGTAGTGGACGAGCAACCATAACTTTCCGCCAGAGTGTACAGCTGGTGAACGCGAAGAAGAAGAAGAAGATATATGAACGTTTCTTAGTGACACTTCAGTGAAGTGATTTTCCTGTATCTTTTATGTTTATATTTTGTATATTTTGTGTGTGTAAATGTAACATTGTCTATTCATGACATGCGCTGATGAAAGCCTTTTAGTCGCAGCGATCACTTTAGTCTGTGATTGTAACATGAAAGCTTGCCATTTCTAATTTTTGTTTGATTTAATAAGTTTTCATGATATATGAGGAAACCATTTCTCTCTGATGCAACAACTTGGTATACAAATGGAGAAGGAAGAAAAGAAAATCATCCTAGAGTTCAGAGTCGCTTCATCCTCCAGTACAGATGAGGGGTCGTCACCGTAAGCAAACTCTGAAACATATATATAGTCCGTTCCAGTGGCTGTGTCCCACGATGCGACAGGAATAACCAATCACTTGATCTACCTTCTGTGGGTTGTGTATGTCGTGTAGATTGTGTAGGTTGTGTATGTCGTGTAGATTGTGTGGGTTGTGTAGATTGTGTAGATTGTGTAGGTTGTGTATGTCGTGTAGGTTGTGTATGTTGTGTAGGTTGTGTAGGTTGTGTAGGTTGTGTAGATTGTGTAGGTTGTGTAGGTTGTGTAGGTTGTGTAGATTGTGTAGATTGTGTAGGTTGTGTAGGTTGTGTAGGTTGTGTAGATTGTGTAGATTGTGTAGGTTGTGTATGTTGTGTAGGTTGTGTAGGTTGTGTATGTTGTGTAGGTTGTGTAGGTTGTGTATGTCGTGTAGATTGTGTAGGTTGTGTAGGTTGTGTAGACTGTGTGGGTTGTTTACGTTGTGTGGGTTTTGTAGGTTGTATAGGTTGTGTAGATTGTGTAGATTGTGTAGATTGTGTAGGTTGTATAGGTTGTATAGGTTGTGTAGATTGTGTAGATTGTGTAGGATGTGTAGGATGTGTAGGTTGTGTGGGTTGTGTGGGTTGTGTGGGTTGTGTGGGTTGTGTAGATTGTGTAGATTGTGTAGATTGTGTAGATTGTGTAGATTGTGTAGGTTGTGTAGGTTGTGTGGGTTGTGTGGGTTGTGTGGGTTGTGTGGGTTGTGTAGATTGTGTAGATTGTGTAGATTGTGTAGATTGTGTAGATTGTGTAGATTGTGTAGATTGTGTAGATTGTGTAGGTTGTGTAGGTTGTGTGGGTTGTGTGGGTTGTGTGGGTTGTGTGGGTTGTGTGGGTTGTGTAGATTGTGTAGATTGTGTAGATTGTGTAGGTTGTGTAGGTTGTGGGGGTTGTGTGGGTTGTGTGGGTTGTGTGGGTTGTGTGGGTTGTGTAGATTGTGTAGATTGTGTAGATTGTGTAGATTGTGTAGATTGTGTAGGTTGTGTAGGTTGTGTGGGTTGTGTGGGTTGTGTGGGTTGTGTGGGTTGTGTAGATTGTGTAGATTGTGTAGGTTGTGTAGGTTGTGTATGTCGTGTAGATTGTGTAGGTTGTGTAGGTTGTGTAGGTTGTGTATGTTGTGTAGATTGTGTAGATTGTGTATGTCGTGTAGATTGTGTAGGTTGTGTAGGTTGTGTAGGTTGTGTAGGTTGTGTATGTCGTGTAGATTGTGTATGTCGTGTAGATTGTGTAGGTTGTGTAGGTTGTGTAGGTTGTGTATGTCGTGTAGATTGTGTAGGTTGTGTAGGTTGTGTAGGTTGTGTATGTCGTGTAGATTGTGTAGGTTGTGTAGGTTGTGTAGGTTGTGTATGTCGTGTAGATTGTGTATGTCGTGTAGATTGTGTAGGTTGTGTAGGTTGTGTATGTCGTGTAGATTGTGTATGTCGTGTAGATTGTGTATGTCGTGTAGATTGTGTATGTCGTGTAGATTGTGTATGTCGTGTAGATTGTGTATGTCGTGTAGATTGTGTAGGTTGTGTAGGTTGTGTATGTCGTGTAGATTGTGTATGTCGTGTAGATTGTGTATGTCGTGTAGATTGTGTATGTCGTGTAGATTGTGTAGGTTGTGTAGGTTGTGTATGTTGTGTATGTCGTGTAGATTGTGTATGTCGTGTAGATTGTGTAGGTTGTGTATGTCGTGTAGATTGTGTATGTCGTGTAGATTGTGTAGGTTGTGTAGGTTGTGTATGTCGTGTAGATTGTGTAGGTTGTGTAGGTTGTGTAGATTGTGTAGGTTGTGTAGATTGTGTAGGTTGTGTAGATTGTGTAGGTTGTGTAGGTTGTGTAGATTGTGTAGGTTGTGTAGGTTGTGTAGATTGTGTAGGTTGTGTATGTCGTGTAGATTGTGTAGGTTGTGTATGTCGTGTAGATTGTGTATGTCGTGTAGATTGTGTATGTCGTGTAGATTGTGTAGGTTGTGTAGGTTGTGTGGGTTGTGTAGGTTGTGTAGGTTGTGTAGATTGTGTAGGTTGTGTAGGTTGTGTAGATTGTGTAGGTTGTGTAGATTGTGTAGGTTGTGTAGGTTGTGTAGATTGTGTAGGTTGTGTAGGTTGTGTAGGTTGTGTAGATTGTGTAGGTTGTGTATGTCGTGTAGATTGTGTATGTCGTGTAGGTTGTGTGGGTTGTGTGGCTTGTGTAGATTGTGTAGGTTGTGTAGATTGTGTATGTCGTGTAGATTGTGTATGTCGTGTAGATTGTGTAGGTTGTGTAGGTTGTGTAGGTTGTGTATGTCGTGTAGATTGTGTAGATTGTGTAGGTTGTGTAGGTTGTGTATGTCGTGTAGATTGTGTAGATTGTGTAGGTTGTGTAGGTTGTGTATGTCGTGTAGATTGTGTAGATTGTGTATGTTGTGTGGGTTGTGTGGGTTGTGTGGGTTGTGTGGGTTGTGTAGATTGTGTAGATTGTGTAGATTGTGTAGGTTGTGTAGACTGTGTGGGTTGTTTAGGTTGTGTGGGTTTTGTAGGTTGTGAAGGTTGTGTAGGTTGTGTGGGTTGTGTAGATTGTGTAGATTGTGTAGGATGTGTAGATTGTGTAGGTTGTATAGGTTGTGTAGGTTGTGTGGGTTTTGTAGATTGTGTAGATTGTGTAGGATGTGTAGATTGTGTAGGTTGTATAGGTTGTGTAGGTTGTGTGGGTTTTGTAGATTGTGTAGATTGTGTAGGTTGTATAGATTGTGTAGATTGTGTAGATTGTGTAGATTGTGTAGGATGAGTAGGTTTTGTAGGTTGTATAGGTTGTGTAGGTTGTGTAGGTTATGTAGGTTGTGTGGGTTGAAACTTTCTATGTAACCTGTTCATACTCCTGTTCCTGTAGGAAAAACAACGTCAATTAAAACAAATATCTAGTTTTCCTGTTGCTGTGTTTACGGTTTTGGGATGGGGAAGGGGCGGGGCTGTTGCGACCAGACACCAAGCTCAACAGCATTCTTACTCTACTGAACTAAGTTTCAACATCTTTCTAAACAACAAACTGCACAATCTTCAAATGCGTGTCACTCTCGTGTGGTCATCTCCAGCATTGGTCCCCTGTGAGTGGCAGATTGTTCCTTGTATGCTGGATAGGCTATTAGAATATTCACCTTGCATCATTGAACACATCAGCTGATTTTCAAAGATACAACTGAAATGATTTTCAAACAATCACAATGCGTATGTTAATTAACGTTTTTTTTTTTAATGGGTTGACAAATTCAGACAAACCTAAACAAAAATTAAATACATTTGTCTCTAAAAACAGAACCTGTGAAATTGTAAATTATAAAATCCTTAACACGTGAGAAACCTGACGCCACATAGAAAAATTAGTATTGATCCGTACATATAATCTTTTTTTTTTTTTTTTAAATCAACAATTGCCCTATTTGTGGCAATTTTTAAAATTTATTATTAGGCGTTGCCCCGGCTTTTGTCAAGAACCATAACTGTATCCTATGGGTTAAACGCGGGTGTAGAACACGTTGTAGAACATCGCAATAATGGACCACACGTCTGTGACAGAAAGGCAGACAGACATCCAGACCACATTTGATCTTCCTCTGCCATTCATCAAATTGCCAGAAAGTTGGCCATTAAGTTGCCAGATATTCTGTAGAACAGAGACCAAACAAAAA
>CAJHNH020004675.1:0-34044 GCA_905116865.2 Candidula unifasciata | reverse complement strand
GGCGCCTTCGCTTGCCGATCCGAAGATTTAAATCCGCTTGTATCAGTTTTTTTTTTTAAATGACCCTGGTCCACAGGTTGACCCAGCCCTAAATGGGCACGAGGTAAAGGTCCTGGGAAGTAAAGACGACCAGCGTGATGTTTACTGATTGGTCTATAAAAATATGAGTCCTGCCTCACATGCCCCATGCACCTCTAGCGTGTAAGGGGACCTTTACTTAACTTACAGTCGTTTGCTCAGCTGTACTCAACCACATACACTAGTCAAAGTACTATGTCGTGTAATCTTACTACATAATTTTTCATACTCAAATTTTTTTTTATTGTTTAAGAATCAAATAACTACATTACAGTTTTGATAACACAAGTGGACATAATTTCCATATTTTCAAGATACTTGTGAAAGAATGGTCTTATGTCTTACTACTATGGGTTCAAGTAACTCTTTTGTCCGCAAACAAACACTTCAAGTTGTAGCGCGAGATTTGCTAGCCTCTCGTTCATAGCTCGTGTCTTTTCACGGACTAAAACGTTACTTGTACCCTACTATGCTAATAAGAAAATCCGCTCCTTCCAAATATTTTTGACATGGAAAAGAAGTTCATGTAGATTAAAAAGATGTATGCCCTGGTAAAGTATCTAATAATACTAATAATATTAGTTGTCTCCTGTGTTCGCGGTGCCTAACGGGAGCCTCTGACTAAGAATATACATCTTTGTTTCCTGGGTTCCCATGTACTTGCTTTTTCGCATATTATTTCCTTACCCTAGTTTATAGGGAGAAAAAAATCAAGTATTTGACTTTCGGAGAGTATTCGTTTGAATAAATCACCCCTGTGTGGGCTCTCAGCTGTGGCGCTGGAATCAAAACATTAGGGATTCAGTGAGAACAAAAGCTAGAAGAAGAAAGACACAAGTAAGAAAGGAAGCATTTTCTGAAGACCTCAGATGGGTACTTGTTTCCTAACAGTTGGTTTTGTTAGATTCTCCGACACCAGGCTAATAAATCTTTCATATGTTTGCGACACTTCCACTGAATTACGACTCCTACAATGGTTTGGGTTCAACAAAGTTAAAGCCCGCGACTGCGAAACGCCAGGAGAAAGAGACGCATGCACTCGCACACAAAAGGACGATTACATCTTTTGTCCGGAGACAGCTGGCACTATTTCTGTGCCCTTGCTTTATGAGAAGGGCTTGACTGAACCTTGTCGCTTCACTGTCTGCAAACTAAAGTACTGAACAACTGAAGGGTTACCATGTAATTCCATGTCTGAAGTGAAGATCAACGGATTTAACCAAAAACCCGATTAGTCAATGATTAACCGCGTCAGAATAATCTCCATGACAAACAATGTTGGATCAATGATTGGGTTCATTGTTTGTTCTTTGGGTTTAACTACTCTTTTGTCTCATAATGCTCCCAGTCCTCTGTGTTGTTGTTGTTTTCTTTTTCTCCTCCTCCTCCTCCTTCTTCTTTTTCTTAGTCTTCTTTTTCTTTCTCTTCTCCTTCTTTTTCTTTTTCTTCTTTTTCTACTTCTTCTTCTGCTTCTGCTTCTTCTTCTTCTTCTTCTTCTTCTTCTTCTTCTTCTTCTTCTTCTTCTTCTTCTTCTTCTTCTTCTTCTTTTTCTTTTTCTTCTTCTTCTTCTGCTGCTCCTCGTCCTCCTACTTCTTTTTCTTCTACAGCGACTGTCTGCTAGAACTGTAGTTTTGCATGCGAAAACGAAATGTTATGGCTTATTTTCATTATGACTTAACTCCTACAGTCCTAACCATATGTTACACTAACCTTTTGATACACCTATCACAAGAAGATATTACTCCTAACCCAGTTTTAGTATGGGCTGTAAAATTTAAATTATTAAAACTGTTAAATAGCATTAGTCAAGTAACAACTGGTACTGTATGGGTTACCATGAAACTGGGATTGGACACAGTTTTTTAACGACAATAATTTTGGTCATGAGTAATGAGTGAACGTGTGGAATGTACCAGAACTGCTTCTCCTAGTTCAGGCTCATAGGCACTATTTTGAAGAAAAGAATTCATCCACTGACCTCAACAAGAGTGAAGCAACAGATGATGAAATACGGGTTTGCTCAAGCTGCATGTGTCAAGCTGAAAGGAACAGATAAGGCAGCCTAGAAGTAAAACTGTAACACAATGTGCTAACTGTTGTTTTACTGGCGAACACAGAAGAAAAAAAAAAGAAAGGAAGAAAAAAAGAAAGAATAAAAGAAGAAGGAAAGGAAATTTTGAAGATCGGAAGGTCGTGGTTTCTGGTCCCGAATGGGGCTGAATTTTTTTTTTCAAAAATGCCTTTGTTTCCCAGGTCGACCTAGCCTTGAGTGGGTAAAAGGTATATTCCAGGAAAATAGATGCGGCCGGTGTGATGCTGACCGCATCACCCTCAAGTGCCGTTTGGTCTATAGAATATAGGCCTAGCCCTATATACTCAATACGCCTAATGGCTTTACTTTACCTTAACTTCTGGGTGTGCTTCTACTGTACTGCAGTTCTTTGACAATTAGAGGGAGAGAATCAGTGAAAGACAAGACTGAACTCGGTTTACTTTTGTCTCCCTTAGCTATCACAGGCCATTGACTAGTAGTGTTGTGGTTTACAGCTATGGTGCGATAACTGCTTCTTAAAGCGCAACATATTTGATATAAGAAACCCCTTAGCCAGCCGCCTTTATGATATGCTTGTTAAGTAGCAGTGAATTCATTCTCCCACAGTCCGCAGCTCCAAAATTGGGGCCTCGGAACCCGCACAGGTAAGGTATTTATAATATGATCAAGAACAGCTTTCTTTCGTTACAAGTCGTCCCCTTGTTGGATGCAATTTTTTGTTATTCTAAAGCCCCATTTCGGATTCTGCTAGGGGCCGTAAATATAGCCGGGACATAAATATTACGCTTTAAGAAAAGTCTTGCACAGTGTGGGATTTCAGGACCATTATTGTCAATATTTGTGTTTAGTCTGTTTCTTCTCAGACGCTCAGCTATCATCCTTTCTGCAATCATTTCTTCTATCATTCTCATTACTTTCTTCGTGTGCCTCCACCACCCAACAAGGTCCATGGCATTTTTTTCACCATGAGTCCACCTCAGTATCTGTATTATTATGTCCCGGTTGCACACATCTTTACATCATACTAAAGGGTGAAGGCTGGGATTTTCTTTCACGAATACTTCTAGTAATTTCTCCTAGTCCCTGGGTAGTGAGATCGGACTACCCTGTGTATTGTTGTGCACGTAAAACATCTTTTAACAGTTTTAAATCGAAAAGAGTAGCGTAACGGCGCCGCTCGGGCAATATTTGGAGTTAAAAATCTTCCCAAAATATTTCAGTATCTTTGCTGGTGAAACGGAGTTCGTGCACTACGCTGAGAACTTCAGACTCAGGCTTGAGTTAAAAGAAGAACGGTTGCACCTTTGTGCCATGATGTTGATCCGTCGAATAAACATAAACATTACATCGTAGTAGAAGTCGACAAGCCTAATTAACTTGAACATTAAACACTAAATTTCCAAAGCACATGTATCAAAATAATCTTTATTTCATAGCAGAGACAACAACTATTCGATTTCATTTAAAGCGTAAAGATGTAGCCAACATTTCTGCAGAATACATAATACATGAAACTAAATGCAATGATACAGTAGTACAATATAGTGCAGTGTATACACACACATAAAGGATATTACTTTACTTTAGATTCGAGACATAAATAAATGGAGGCTGCAAAAATATTATATGTTAGAAACAAGTTTTAAAAAAAAAACACAGATCATGTATTGACTGGCACTCATAGGAAGAAGTACATAGGACATATGCGATCTTCAAGATACTCATATATGCTACGGAAATAATTATGTAATGTAGATATAACCCGCAGATTCCGCATTAGCTGAAAACTGTAATAATGTGACATGGAATTTAACGAAACAAATGCCATCTACAACTGGTTTTTGTTCATGTGTTTGGTTTGCTGTCAGGTGGGGATGTGAAACACGTTCCACTGTATAGCTGGGCCGCGGGTATTAAAGATTGAGAAACACTGGTTTGGACTAGCGGATCACAGTTAGCTAACACTCACGGACCCGAATTGTGATCGAAGCTCTGCCATGGAATGATACGTTTTTAATTATCATATTAAAAAATTTAAACAACAGTAAGAAAGAAAGACAGAAAAAGGAAGAAAGAAAGAAAGAAAAAAAGAAAGAAAGAAAGAAAGAAAGAAAGAAAGAAAGAAAGAAAGAAAGAAAGAAAGAAAGAAAGAAAGAAAGAAAGAAAGAAAGAAAGAAAGAAAGAAAGAAAGAAAGAAAGAAAGAATTTATATTAAAAGTAAAAGACCCTTTTACCACTAGTGGCACCTTTGGTGTACGATACTAGTCTCATTCTTACATAGCCTGGGTGGGTGGCGGGTGAATGTCACGTCGATCACCTTTACTTCCCAGGACTTTACCTGGTTCCCATTTTAGGCTGGGTCGACCAAGGAGCCAAGGTCATTTTTTAAGAAAAAATAATAATAATAAAAATAATACTTCGACTCGGTGACGATACAAACCTACGACCGTCAGGTCAGCAGCCAGAAGACTTATAATTGCAGCAAAACAAGCTAGAGGTACCCCCCTTCCCCCCACCCCCTCCCCAAGTCAACCTCCTTTAAAATTAGAACGGCTGTAATAAGTGCATCAGATACTGCCCCAGTCTTTCATGCACTCCTGCGTGGGTAAGGAATTTCGTTTGCATTATGACATATCTGGTGCTAATATAAAATAAACATGGGATTCAGTAAAAAGTAGTTATATGTGGTCATGATAACAGAAAACTGCAAGATTAAACACATATTTACAGCTCTGCAATGAATAAATCCATACAAGCAGAAGCATATCAAACATAACATTTTTTTTTCGTAGCATATATGAGTATATTAAAGATCTCATATTTCCCACGTATACATATTATCAGAATGCCTATGTTATGTAGATATCATTTACCCAAAAAATGCAATGTAAGGTACGTTCAGAATAACAAACGTAAGCAACTGTACACATTTATAAATCTACCTGCATATTTCAACAACAGAGTAGAGAGAACCACGTTTCATAGATTAACTTTTTTCTTCCTCTATTTCTTCGCCGCGTTCACGGGCTGAAAACTCCCACGGAAGCTCTAACTTTTCGTCTACTTCTGGACTTAGTCTTGTTCCAATGCCTAAGTTTTGCCTATATGTAGATTTTACAGATATGGCTTCTTTCTGTGCAAACTGTTGCCCCTCAGGCAGATGCACGTCGACTTCGAAGGAATTCCCTAATCTACTCTTACGTCATGATTGTTACGGAAACATTGAGTCTATTCTTCTTTTTTTTTTTTTTTTCAGGGTGTGCATTTTACACAATGGAGCCTCGGCACCCACACAACAGTGTTATGAGAAGTGGGACACTAGAATATGTGACCACTGGAAAGATCTGTGGTAACAGAGTCAGAGACAGACAACTCGGCGATTCTGCCATGACACAGATGGATGTCAGCACACGAACAGATACACGCTACCGAAGACCACAGACTGTGAAGAGGCAGGGTCGCCCACGACATTCTGAAAGGCACTTGATGCTGACAACAGTGAGTTGCCTGGCGCTAAAAAAATTTAAGCTATTCATTCTGATATGGTTCCAGTTCCTATTGCCTTGTGCCACAATGAACAACATGATGAGTTCAAAATTATGTCTACCCGGTTCAAATAAAGATTCCCGGCCCAAACACGCCGTTATTGGCCGTTCATTCATGCTTGCTAACCTTTCACACGCGCTAGTGTGAGTTAGAGGGCAGTCACGTCGTGTTCTGTTATGTATATATGTGGCGTCCTGTGAGGGGCTAGGCACAATGTGTGATATACTCGTTGTTCTCGCGGCATTGCGTATATTCTTGCCTTTATTTCAGTTGTCAGTGTTGACTACCGACAAGGAGGGCCAACCGCAACATGTAAACAGTCCTGAAAGCACGGGACATAGGCTGCAGTCCCTCATGGGATGTAGGCTGAGGCTAAGGGGTGAGGGTGTTAGAGACAGTTCTAGATCTTCTAAGGTCGCTAAAAGCGGTCGCGTCTTGTAATATATAGAGCAGGTGTATACGCCAATGAGAGCTGCGAAGACAATGCAACCGGACACCCTTATAACAGAGTCGCCAGCGTGATGGGTCAACAAGCATGAATGAATGTCTTAAAATTTTAAAAATTTAAACTTCAGTGTAATCGACTTCCTTGCATATACTTTCCTGACATAGCTGAGCTGTGTGTGTTTTTTTTTTTTTTTTTTTTTTGTAGCATGTATGTATGTGATTTAACCCCGACAAGACCGTACATCGAGCTAGCAAAGCCCAGTGATGCAAAGTACTCGCATTCGGAAAAGGATCACCCGGGCATAAGTCCCAGAAATCCCGTTCAACCGTTAGGTTATATTAAGGCCCCCGACTACAGCCAGTGTGGGTCCTTAAAATAACTAAGCGTTGCGTCCCTTCAGAAGGTAGGTAGGTAGATAGGTTGTACCCCACCAGGACATCACACAAGCGATAAACACCCGATGACACAAGGTGCCACCATGTGGATGAGGATCACCGTGGAGAGATCCTAGAAACCGAGTTCAGACAATTGGCCATATTTATGGCCTGCCTATATTGCAGCCCCTGGCAAAAGCCAGGGTGGGGCTTCAAATAACAACAATCCTAAAAAAGGACGTAAGGATTATCTCCCCCATTTAAACCTTCAGAACGACAACTAGGCGCCTTTAAAGAAAGTCGCATAAAGTACGAACTGTTTTAACAACAACTCCCTGTGATATTTATACAAACTGCAGTAATGAATCCGCAATTTGAAGAGCACTAGAAAAACATCTTAACCATTTAGCCATAGAGATCTCTTAGTATTAAGTTTCTTGAAGACATGAGACAACAACGTGGGAATTAATAAATCATTGCTTTTCTGAAGCACATTTTAATAAAGTTGCTTCCCTTAAATTGGAAAAAAAAAAAAAAAACGCAATAAAATGTTGCGTGACAATTTCACCACTGCTTCATACAAGTTAAGTGAAACCGTTAATGTTAGAGAAGAAATAACGGGAAAAAAAAGTAAGAATAACAATTAAATCAGAAACAATAAGAAATATCAAATGCTGAAATGTTTCATCGCATAGTTATATACATCAGCTGTACCACATTCATAAAGTTTATTAAAACGGTGCACTGGACAATTAAAATATACATATAATACAAACTGATTTTTATGTTATTACAGTCAATTTTACTTTTGGATCGCCTTTGGCTAAGATCAAAGTGAACCGCTGCTGCACTGGTCTGGCCAAGGGGACGGGGCTCAGTCACAAACCAAATCACGGGTGTAACCCAGACTAGGACTTTGCTCTATCACAACCAGGACTTTGCTCTATCACAACCAGGACTTTGCTCTATGTCAACCAGGACTTTGCTCTATCACAACGAGGACTTTGCTCTTTCACAACTATGACTTTGCTCTATCACAACAATGACTTTGCTCTATCACAACCATGACTTTGCTCTATCACAACCATGACTTTGCTCTATCACAACCAGGACTTTGCTCTATCACAACAATGACTTTGCTCTATCACAACCAGGACTTTGCTCTATCACAACCAGGATTTTGCTCTGTCACAACCAGGACTTTTGCTCTATCACAACCAGAACTTTGCTCTATCACAACTGTGACTTTGCTATATCACAACCATGACTTTGCTCTATCACAACCAAGACTTTGCTCTATCACAACTATGACTTTGCTCTATCACAACCAGGACTTTGCTCTATCACAACCAGGACTTTGCTCTATCACAACCAGGACTTAGCTCTCAGTCCTGGTGAGAAACCTGGACAAATGTCAGCGAGATGTACAGAACCGTCAGTAAAGTAAACTTAAAGGGTCTTTTTTTCTGCTTTCAGGCGTAATAGGCATATCGGGCTAGACCTATATTCTCTGGAACTCCGTGGGTGATGTGGTCAACATCACACCGGCAGCCTTTAATTCTCATGTCGACCTAGCCTTGAGTGAGTACCAGGTTCTAGTGCCAATAGGTCTTTAAAATATAGGTCTCGCCCAATATGCCCAATACGCATGGAGGCGTGGACAAGAGTCTTTTATATACTTTTTACTTACTGTGGCACCCCTACGTTTGGGAAGTCATCAGAAATTTAATGTGGCGATGGATATTTTATTGCTCATTAAAAAGCAGTGTAAATAGGATCCTGAAATACTTAAGCAAAATTGAAAGCCTCATTTGTTAAGTAAAAATAATGGAAGCATTCTTATTTTAAGAAGATGCAGGGATAGATCAGTAGCAAGTTGGTTGCGGGATATTAGAGGCACCTGGCCATGACCATTGCAGAAGGTAGAGAGAGGTTTTAAACCTTGATGTAATCGCCTTCTTCTTTTTCTCCTTCTTTTTCTCTTTTTTCTCCTTTTCCTTCTTCTTTTTCTCCTTCTTTTTCTCCTTCTTTTTCTCCTTTTTTTCTCCTTCTTTTTCTCCTTCTTTTTCTCCTTCTTTTTCTCTTTTTTTTCTCCTTTTTCTCCTTCTTCTTCTTCTCCTCCTCCTCCTTCTTCTTCTTCTTCTTTTCCTCCTTCTTCTTCTCCTCCTCCTTCTCTCCCTCCTTCTTCTTCTTCTTCTCCTTCTTTTTCTCCTCCTCCTCCTTCTCCTTTTCTTCTCCTCCTCCTTCTCCTCCTCCTTCTCCTAATTCCCTCTCCTAATTCCCTCTCCTCCTCCTTCCTTCTTACCTCCTTCCTTCTTACCTCCTTCCTTTCTCTCCTCCTTCCTTCCTCTCCTCCTTCATTCCTCTCCACCTTCCTCTCCTCCTTCATTCCTCTCCTCCTTCCTTCCTCTCCTCCTTCCTCTCCTTCCTTCCTCTGCTTCCTTCCTCCCTCTCCTTTCTTTCTCTCCTTCCTTCCTCTTCTTCCTCCCTTCTTCTCCGTCCTCCCTTCCTCTCCGTCCTCCCTTCCTCTCCTTCCTCTTTCCCTTCCTTCCTCTCCTCCTTCCTTTCTCTCCTCCTTCCTTCCTCTCCTCCTTCCTTTCTTCCTTTCTTCCTATCTTTCTTTCTTTTTTTTCTTTCTTTCTTTCTTTATTTCTTTCTTTCTTTCTTTCTTTCTTCGTTCTTCTTCTTCCTCTTCTTATTCGTCCTCTTCTTCTTCCTCTTCTTCTTTCTTCCTCCTCTTCTTCTTCTTCTTCTTTTTCTTCTTCTTCTTTTTCGTCTGCTGCCGATGTGTTCACCCTCAAAGTGTGGTTGACATGTTCTTTTGCGATTTACAATTAGGTTGCGATATTAACAGCTTTTGGTCCACGAGACTTGATTTAATCTGTCTAACCCCTAATTTTGCGTCACACTTGTTGAGGGAACAGTGGGCCTATTCTCTAACGCGCCCCTCCCTCCCCCCCCCCCCCCCAACCCCCTGACCGCCAACAAGCCACAGAAAACACAAAGAACCTGCTTTAAAATGAAAACAAGGAGCAGGATGATCTTCATGATGGTGATCAATTTGCTAAAGATGCCGATGAATATGATGATAGTGGTGAAATATTACATACATCCATAAACATAATTCGCTTCAAAAATATGAAACGTTGAGGTATTTGTTAATTAACATTTACATTATGCATTGTCTTCACATTGTTGCAACAAGGGATGTCAACTCTATGTATCATAGAGCTGCATAAAACAGCAAGTTGACAGGAATTCAAACGCACTGCCGGATTGAAAAAAAAACACATAATAGCAGCAGACATGGGATCAGGAAGCAGGGGTCGACCAACATGAAGATGGGCACAGGATAGAAGTGACTTCTTAAATATAAAAGTACCCGAGGCGGGAAAGCTGGCGAGAGACCGAGTTTCTTTCAGACAGACCGTGATGAGAGCGACGTTCTGTAAAGAACCTGCAACTTGATGATGGGGCAGGCATTCAATCAATAAGCTAAACGTAAAGTAAAGGAAATTACCCTTTTCTACGCCTTCAGGCGTATTAGGTATAGAGGGCTAGACCTATATTTTATAGACCAAACGGTACTTGCTGGGTGATGTGGTCAAATAAGCTGAATGGCAGAGAGTCAAGTCAATGTCAGGTTAGTAAAAATAAAGGACCCTTTTCCTCGCTTTCAGACGCATTGGGCATATAGGGCTAGACCTATATTTTATAGAGCAATCAGCACTCGGTGGGTGATATACTCAATATAACATCAGCCGCCTTTACTTCTCATGACTATACCTGGTACCCAGTCATATGTGGGTCGACCTGGGACCCAAGGTCATTTTTATAAAACAGACCGGCTCCGTCAGGACTCGAACCCACGACCTTTCGACCCCCCCCCCCTTCCCCCCCCCCCCCCCCGCGCTTAATGTAGGACTTAGAATATAACCAGTCACAGAAACAACAACTTGTTGGCCAGAATAGGATAATATGATAACTTTTAATTTAATTGATCGACCTCTCTACAATGACAGGATCCGCGGCAGCGTAGTGGTTCTGTCCCCCCAAAAAAACTATGCATTACAGTGTATGAACACTACAGGTATGGTTCGGTTAAAAAAAAAAATCTAGACATTAAAGCGTATGAACACCACAGATGTGCGTTAATTATGCTCAAACAATAAAACTAGAAATTAAAGAACATGAATACCACAGATACTAGTTAATTATACCAGGGAAATAAAACTAGACCTCAAATTGAATGAACACCACATGTAGGAGTTAATTTTCCAGAGCAGTGCAACTAGTCGTTGAAGTAATGAATATCACAGGTAAGAGTTAATGCAGCCAGGGCAATAAAACTTTACCTCAAAGTAAATAAATACACTGATAAGTGTCAATTTTGTTAGAACACGGCTGTATAGCGGGAGGCCCAAGAGACGAATGCGGCCCACAGAGGCCTTCCTCTGGCCTGCGGATCGTTGCCGAAACATGATCATTATACACTGTGGATTGGGTTTCTAGATAGTGACGATGCCCATTTTTAACTTTATTGGCTCTTGATAAAACTTGGTCAAACAGACCTTTCCTAGGGAGCAATAAAACTAGACCTTAAAGTGTATGAACACCACATGTAACAGTCGGACCTGTTCACGTTTACCAGCCCATCTACACACTTCCTCAGTCTGCTCTAGGTCAAAGGGGTGTCCCATTGTACTGCTTTATTCGGAAAGAGTTTCTTGTATGACCTAGGTTGAGGTTGGGTTTGGGGGGTTTGGGTTAGGGTCAGTTGTACATGTTCTGGTGTCGTTGAAAACTGTGTCGTCGTGCAGTATAGAACACGCGACATCAGCGCTGAAGTAATTGAAGGGAAGACAAAGTGACACCCCTCCGCCGTAAAAGAGTCTGACAAAGTATTAGTGAAAGGTCAGGTAGTGTGTAGATATGCAGGGAAACGTGAACAGGACCAGAGTCTACTATGCTAAAGCGTTTGACGTAGACCTTAAAATATATGAATAGCACAGACAATTGTTAATTATACCAGAACACAAGTTGCACCCCACAGACGAAGAAGCGTCTAAAGGGATTTTTAAAAAATTAGCAAAATGCTACACATCGCAGTCAAGCACACATGCTGGTACATAAACACACAGTCACACACACACACACACACACACACACACACAGTCACACACAGTCACACACACACACACACAGTCACACACAGTCACACACACACAGTCACACACACACACACAGTCACACACAGTCACACACACACACACACACACACATGCACACGCTACATTACATTTTGCGGGTCTCATCACGAAGGAAAAGATTTGTTCAGTCTATACACAAACAGTACACACTACTCAGATTCTCACTGACTGAAATCATTAAATCCGCCTGGGTCGTTGCCTCTGTTGATGTCTGCATGTGGCACAACAGTACTGGCGTATAGCGCGACGTTCACAGCCTCCCGGATTGAGCTGAATCAACCCTTCACAGTATTTGGAGTTCTTGTCTTCAGTACACTGATCTATACACAAAAGATAACAGGTAACGGTAGGGTGAGAAAGAAACTTTAGATTCAACAACATGAGAACAATATTAACATCGACAGTAATTGTTTTCAACCTGGTAAGAGCAAGGGAGATTCAAGGAATGTTGAATTAAGAATCGACATGATAGCACTCAGGACACTCCTATAAGCGATCCTTCCCCATCTTCAGCAGCAAACGAAGAGTTTTAATTCCGATGGTATCAGTAACTGTTTTGATTGTACATCCGTCTGGCCTTTCCCTTGAGTGTTGAGCGTCGGCCAGATCCCCTTGTAACTCCCCGCAGCGCCATTATCCTCAAACCGTAATGATCTTTGTGTGCCTCTGCACTGTTCACTCGCTTCCAAAGGACCCTTACAACATCTAGTTTGTCAAGCTAGATGTGGCGCGTCAGGCAATTTTGAGTTCATTTGTAATTGTCATAACCTGTTATACTTTTTTTTTTTTTTTTTTGCGTTTCGGTATTTCATTTTGTTTTATCAAACAGCAGACCAGAAATAGCTGATATCACCAAGACAGCACAATGTCAGCCATCAAATTGATATTTGTAGACTAAATTACCAGTTATTTACTTTTTCTTTAAATGTTATTTTATCATTTTATTTATGTAGGAAAGTTCTAAACACATTAAACAGAGAAAAGTAAAATACTTCAGCAACATCAAAAGATATAAGGCTCTCTTGAAATCCATATCATTGAAGGTAGACAACCAAGTGGCTTGGGAGCATCACCAGACTGAGATATTAGGTGATAAGGTAATCGCAATTATAACATCAAGAAAACGGGTCACCCCCTAGTTCCGGTACTAAAGAAAGAAAGCCACACAGAAAGCCCAATACCGTCCTGCGTGAAATAATTAAAACAACTGCACTCTCAACGTCAACAGAATACACATGCATTAAATGAAAAAAGCAGCCTGTAGAGGTGCCAGCACAAACAGTGCGGTACAAGAAATAAAGTTCATCATCTATGGAAGCAGCAGTTAAAACAATCGGCAGCTGCATAAAGCAATAATCACATAAAGTATCAGCGGTTCCGTGGCATCAGGTCATTGCCAATTTTCTGAATCTCTACTTCACTACACAAACAAAGGTGGGCACAGTGGAACAGCACTCAAATGAAAGAAAGATCACAGAATAAAAACAATGTGGGACTCTGTGCCGAAGGTCCTTTGCAACTAAACACTAGAGTTGGCACCTTGTTCATTTATTAATTCAATGAACTCAGCATGAACAAATGCATTACGATTTCACAGATGTCTTCTTTGATGATCGGTAACACACTGATAAATCATTTAACCATTTCTTAGTGTCTCGAACGCATGCTTGTCGGATGGGTGCTGAGAATGTAACATGCTTTACTGACACCTCATAAACGTATAATACAATAACAGGCCCTGTTACGTTCCTTGTCGGTTAATGAACAAAGAATCACGTGTCCCCTCTGTAGAAGGGAATGGCCAATAAAATGGCTACTTTGATGTTGGGCTGAGAAATTTAATGGCTTTTCATCAACTAATTCAATCAATCTGGTGTCGTCTCCACATAGTAGGTTAGCTGCAACTCTCTTTTGCTTTGGTTGTCCAGACTTCAGACTAATGTTTGCCCATGTCTTGATGTCCTCTCAATTTTATCGAGGTCTACTATTTGCTCTCTTGCCCTTTACTTTTCTCCTGTGTATGATTTTAAACAAGTATTTTATCAAGTCTTTCAACGAGTCTTTTAAATTACAGTAACTTTTATCTTGTTTCTTGCTTATTTTGGAGCCGCCGCGGTCAGGCAGCGAGACGCTTGACTGCGGATCCAACGGTCGTGGGTTCGGTTCCTGACAAAAAAATCATATTTAAAAAAGTTACCTTTGCTCTCAGGTCGACCCAGCCTTGAGAGGGTACTAGGTACAGTCCTGGGAAGTAAAGGTGGACGGCGTGATGCTGACCACATCACCCACCAAGTGTCGTTTGGTCTATAAAATATAGGTCTAGCCTTATATACCCAATACGCCTGAAAGGCGTGGAAAAAGATCCTCTACTTACTTTACTTCTTGTTTTAATTATTTCCCTATTCTATTTGCATTTCCAGTCTCCTTAGAAACTCTACATTCGTTTGTGTTTGTGTCTATGAAATACGACCTATTCTTCTGTACATCCACAATTTCAGAGACTTAGTTATATTTTCTAGTTGCTTGCTTACTGTCCGCATCTGCCTTATACAGCACATTTGACAATATACAACATTTGACAATTCTTTTTTTATTGTGTTGTTTATCTCTCCTTGTGTCAATAGTGTTTGCATCTTCATAAAGATAATTTACTTATTTAGCTAGTAATTTTGATAGTGAATAAAATACAAAGAAAGAAATTACGTCACACAAGGCATCAGCAGCTTTCAAAAGCTTTAACGAAAGATGCAACATAGTTTTAAAAAAAGTTACGTATTTTCAGTTCTAATGTAATTTCAGTTGTAACACATGCAAGTGAAAGTTGGAGAACAACCAAAGACATGGATTAAAATTTAGATGCATTCGAAAACAAATCTCTGAGAAAAATGACAAAAATATAATGGAATGAATTCAAAAGGGTGAAGAAATAAGAGAAATGTCTGGGCAACCACTAGTATCAACAGTTATAAGACAGAGAAGATAGCGCTACATTGGACACATGCTGAGAAAAGATATACCCACTGTCTTTCAAACAAGCATGCCGTAAGAGTCTTCGTCTTCGAAGTAGGAGTGCATCTGCCTGTGAGCAAGGTAGCAGCAGTCTGCATTCAAATAAGCCAGATCTGTCAAACGGATGTGCACGCAAAACTGAGGTTCTCGACCAAGACTGAAGTCTAGAAGTGGACGATCAACAAAAAGACGAAGAAAAAGAAGACGGAGACGCCAGACAAGGTTTTCATGAACTAAGAAACTGAATCATAAAGTGAAATCTTTCATTTATATATTTTACGAAGCTCAATGCCTCATAACTGATCCTACAAGGAATCTCTCAACTATCTATTGTGAGACCGGACTAACCGCCTAACGCCTAAACTCGCCTACTACAAATGGGATACATGAGCGTTCCCGTGTTCTTTGCTATTGGATTATTTTTAAAAAAACACTTATGTTGTACTTACTTCTCTTCTTCCGTTTGCCCCTTTTACCAAGGCGAAATCGTTTCTTTAATCGTTTGTGGTCGTGTTTCTTTGGTCCCTGTATCCTGAATGATGGCTGGTCTGGCTGGAAGACTCGAGAGATAACACTGACTGACGTGGAAACTTGTGGTCTGTGGATGCTGTTCTTGCTGACGTCTATGCTGCACTCACCAAGATGGCATACCTGGAGAAGTCGTAATTGTAGTACATGTACTAGCTAGTCTTTGCTAGTCAAAGAAAACACACTTTAAAAAAAATAATGACTCAGGATTTCATTATCTAAAGTTGAAATATAGGCTCTCCTCCGAACCCCTACCCCGGCATTATATACACTGTGTAATGGTACCAATTTTTTTTTTTAATCATCTGTGATAAGTATCGAAATCTTTTTTTCACGTCTGGAAAACAGCCCTACTGTCTACTCCCCCCCCCCCTCCCCTCCCCAAACTTCCTCTCCTTTTCCCTCAATGTTTCTTAAAGTATAGTCTTTAAAATCGAATCATATCTCACCACTTACCCTAACCCTAACCATGCTCCTGAGGGAGGCTCCTGATGTCCTGCAATTTCGTATATTTTCTCTCTGACAGTTTTGTGTTCAAAAAATTATTCATAAAATGCGTCTATAACATTTACATTCTTAAGCCTGAATCCTCCTTTCCATTTCCAAAATAAGAGTCCAACTCTCACATCATTATCAGAAAATAAAGATAACATACAAGCAGACCCATAAACACTTGGAGTCCCTAACTGGAAACAGAAAGCCAATCATCGAGATAAATGAAGGTCAGTGATATATGCAGGAGTGAACCTCAAGGGCTGGGCATGCTGAATAAGAGTAAAAATCATCCCCTTTCCTGAACAGAAACGTACCCGGTTTGGTCCGCACTCAGTGCCCGGCAAGGCTGTCAGATAGGTGTTTGTTCGGCAGCTGTTGTCCTTGTTGGGATCCCTACACCACAGCTGGCCACACATGATATCCACCAAGTTACCTTCCTGAGGACGGAGAAGTTTCAACATGATCAAATTCTCACATATCTCAAAGTGAACAGCTTTCAATCAATATGGCTGTGTGTGTGTGTATATATATATATACATATATATATATATATATATATATATATATATATATATATATATATATATATATATATATATATATATATAATTTTTTGTGTGGCGCTGTTTATCAGGTTAATTTTCCTTTGGCGCTTATTTTAATTCCATGGTCTTAGACTAACAAATCTTCAGAAAGACGAAGAAACATGACACGAGTAAGAAGAGAAGGCGGGAAACGAGACGACGACAACGACAAAGAAGAAGAAGAAGAAGAAGAAGAAGAAGAAGAAGAAGAAGAAGAAGAAGAAGAAGAAGAAGAAGAAGAAGAAGAAGAAGAAGAAGAAGAAGAAGAAGAAGAAGAAGAAGAAGAAGAAGAAGAAGAAGAAGAAGAAGAAGAAGAAGAAGAAGAAGAATAGGAAGAAGAATGATGGTCAGATGAAGAAGACCATAACATCTTGATTTGATTCAGTACGCTTTCGTGAGAATATGATCTCCAACAAAGCTTACGTTGAATTGCTTTATATACAAACTATACAGGACACGTGAACACTAATACCATCGTACGGGGAACGGGGGAAAAAAAGGGGAGGAGGGGGGGGGAGTAGAGGTGTCAGTAATTTAAAAAAAAATGACTAAAAACAGAAATACAAGTGTTATATTTTGCTACCTTTTTTTTTCTCCCTGATTCAGTCAAAACGGTGAAATTCATTCTTAAATCGTTTCACTGGGAACAGTCAGACAAGGTTAATCTAGGGCAGGATCAACTTACGCGTGAGATCATCTCAAGTAACCAACAGTTGTCTTCCCTTTAAGCCAACTTAGTGACGTCTGCTTTGAAAAATGAACACTTTGGCCTCCAACCTGATCCGGAAATGGTTTTCCACTATTGCCGTCTGCCTCTCCCATACATTAAACATAAAAACCAAAATAAGTCACCTGCAGTGCTTGGGGTAGGAGTTGCCTTGTATGCAATATGATGTTAACTCTGTGCAAAAAGCATTGATAGATCTTGTATGTAAAGTTACATAAAAATAACATATACGTGTAAAATTAGGCTTGTAAGATTCTGTTTGTTGTTCGTCTATCACAGCTGATGATGGCCAGTCCTTTCATCCATTGGTGACTGGATTAGGTTCTGTGAATGCGCAGATGGCTGTTAAGGCCAGTTCAAGCACTGAAAGTTCTTGAGCAGTGCGAACAGGGAATTCTACTTCTTCTTCGTTCACCAGCTGTGAATTCCGGCGGTAGGTCCAGGTTAATCGACCGCTTGAAGTTTAGGCATTTGCCTGGACCTAACTTTTGCGTATACAACCGTTTTACTGGCTTTTGACAGGGAATTGAAGCCGCATCTCTCGGTGATTTGCTTCAGCGTCTATCCTGGCTTGTTTTGTTTGAGTTGCTGCTGCAGTTCTAGCAGCTTCCTGGGCCACAGCTCCTCGATGAAGAGATTGGGTCACGATGAGAGCAACGGGCCACCCAAAAGTCCCACTGTATCAAACTGTGGCTTTAAAGGGGTTGTTGCTTGAACTGCTCGTGCTTCACACTCAGAAATAAACTCACAGATTTGATCGTTTTTGTTTCCGAGATTCTCTTTCTATAAATATATATATATATATATATATATATATATATATATATATATATATATATATATATATATATATATATATATGTATATGTATATATATATATATTTAACAAGCAGTGTTGTCCAGTGTTCCTCAACCTTTTCACAACCACGGTCCACCTAGACTTGTTCGTGCCCACCAGTCATCCACATCGGTGACAGGGTCACCCATTGGCTCGCCGGTATACGACTTCGACGGCGGCTTGGACAGTATTTGGGTCTGTCTCCACTGATCGCATAAACACTGCAGGAGTCCTTTTCAGGGCTCGTGGTAGCGTGCAATGCTAAACTATTTTAAATGGCGACCATAATCTAGTCACAACTGTAACCTAAAGCTCTCCATTCGGGGATGTTGGTTCAACGTGACATTCAGCAGCAAAGCACCTACCTTCCTACCTATCAGTCATTGTCTCTGTTGGTCTGCCTGAGCTCTGTTGTTGATTTTTCCGGTCATCGTGATGTTCTCTAATGTCTCTCTTCTCATCACATGGCCAAACAACACTGACTGTCTCTTTTGTATTCGCTCTCAAATTATTTCATACACATTAATATAGTTACTTGCCCTTCAGTATATTAGTATTGTTATTATTATGTGGCACAGTCGTGCCTATACATCCCCCAAGAAATAGATGTGCCTAAGTCGGCCAAGTGGAATGAATATGGTTCGTATCTCTCTTCAATCGTACTCAAGAACAAGGCCAGTGATGTAATCAATTACATAAGAGCTGGTTTATTCATAATATTCTCGTCACACACATTTCATAAATTCAATAAGCAATAGTATATGAACACTCCTTATTACTGGCTATTCGTATGCCTCTACGAGTTCCTTAACCACTGTTCTGGCTAAACTCCAAGTTTAACATATACCTTCTAAACGAAGTAAAGCACTAGTTTTCTCCTAACCGGTTTCTCTAGCGGTCTAGCCCTAACTGTCTTCTCATGGCGGTTCCGGGGCTAACTCACTGTTCTAGCTAAACTCCAAGTTTAACATATACCTTCTAACGAAGTACAGCACTAGTTTTCTCCTAACCGGTTTCTCTAGCGGTCTAGCCCTAACTGTCTTCTCATGACGGTTCCGGGGCTAACCGTCCTCTCCAGCGGTTCCGGGACTAACTTTATTCCCCCGCTTTCCCGCTCTTTTTGGCGTACCTTCTCCATCACTTCTCTGTCACCTGTCTTTGGTGGTCACGTCTGGATGAACGTATCTCATCAGCTGGTCACAGTTCACGGGCACTCGTCGAATGTTTCATCCCTCACTGTCAGATGTCATGGCGGTGTGTTCTGCATAGCTGGCTAGGCCATGGCTTTCTAATCACCTATTTCTGTCATTTCACACAGTGATGGATTAGTACGCCGTGTGGTGGTCTGAAATGTATGCTTGTTCATTTAACCCCTTTCTGCCTATATTTCATTACATTCGCCCTTCACACTTTTTAACAAAATTGTTTCCTATCTTCAATTTTATAAAAACTACTCTAAATTATACCCGCTACCTAACTAAACCTTATGTGAACATCTAGCCACGTAATGAAAGCATACAACATAACATGTAACATCATAAAATTCATGCAGAATAATGAAAACGTGACATGCATACAATAACTAATAGTCAATAATTCTAAAGACATAAAAAAAAAAAAACGATACAACTCCCTCGTTGTATTAGCATAACAACCTCTTATTCACTGGTATCCCTAATGAATGTGCGGAGTTGTCTGAAGTATAAAGGAATAGTATCTGTATTCCTCCTTTATAAACTCAAACCTGAAAACATTGTATACAAGAAATGACATGCCATGTATCCCCAGTTATCAATAAAATAAAACTCGAAAATGTCATCTCCCCAAGAAAGGATGAAAATAGAATCTCTGAGAAAGTCAACATAGACTGAATAATAAGGTATAACCTTTACAGAGTATAAATAATTCTTATACTGTTAGGTATATTAATTGGAGAGAAATTTCTCGGGAACAATAGTAGCATTTCCTCAAGTCGAATGTACAATGCCACCACCTGTATTTACAGGCATTTATCTACTGTGATAGTCCACAGCGTTTATTGTTGCTTCCCTAAGAGGTTGCTTCCTCTGTTTAATGCATATCGCATCTTCTGTAAAGAAATAGCCGGCCTATATTCAGTTACCAATCATGTCATGCTTTGGACTGGCTTATCGCCAAGTACGTTTCTAACTGTGTACCTCGGTAAAGTCTGGTTAAACTCAAATCAGTCATCATTCTGACAGAATGTATAAGAGAGGTTTTGTGGCCAGTAACACTCTTAGCGAACATAAAACATGTAGGTATTGTAATCTTCACCCACAACCGAACGTGTGGATTTTCACTTGTCCGGGAGAGTACAACACGATAAAAAAACGTCCATAGTGCAGAACCAAATGTAAATATTAAATGGTAAAGACAAAACAACGGTATATATTTAATCTTGTGGTACAAATGACATGTAGACACAACAGCAGAATATGTGTAGCGAGCGCGGTACCTCTGTACACAGCAATATAGCGTACGTAAATTGTAATGAATGAAACTAATTACTTGTTATACACCCTACAATCCCACATTTATTGAACCATTTTACGAGCGATCCCATTTCAGTCAGTCATGGGGGAAGAAGAGGAGGGCGATGTGTTGGCGGGTAACCCCCCTACTCATCAATATAGAGTTTATATACGATTTATAATATCTACTAAAGTATTGTTCCCCTAACAAACTCGGCATACTAATTTGCCGCTTTGTAATTAATCCCGCGTGTAGAAAATCATGCCCCCTGCTGAATTCTGTTCACTATTTGTTAGCCTTTTTGCCCATTAGACTCGATTTAAAATGAAAGACATTAAAGAATTGGTTATCTTCTACTGGTTCAGTTATAATACCTGTCATTTGTGTCTCGTCAGTCCTACAGCTTCTGTCGATTTCTACCGGTTCAGGTTCAAGATTACCACCTTTGCTTCTACAAACTCTTCCTTTTTCTGTTAGTTGGTCTTTCCCTACGTCCCTCTGTATCTGTAAAACTGTATTCTCTTTTAGATCTGTATGTGAATTAATTTCAGAAATTCTTGTCTCATGTTTCTTTCTTTTGTATTTCGAAGTTTCTACTGTTTCTTCTTCTTCTCTTCTACGATCACATGTACCGTTTACTGGTACTTCTGACGGTTTTAATTCTTTCACACTAGACGGAGTATTAGTCCTGGTTCTAACCGCGGCTAAAATTCTACGACCCGTTTTGTTAGTGATCCCAAATTCATTATCAGCGTCGTAGTTTTCTGAGAATAAATCTACCTTTATGTTACTAACTACAAACGGTAATGTATTTATTCCTTCACCTTCTTCTTCTGTAGGCATCACCTGTGTATAAGACAAATCCTGCTGATTTCTTTCTTTAATTGTCCCTACCCTCTCTACTTTCCTATGTGTGCTATTGCTATCTAGCCTTTTTACTTCTACCGCGTTTACTTCCCATAACCATTCCATTACCAAACAACCCTCTTTATCTTCTTCTTTTTCCGACTTAACGTTAGCCGGTTTTAACTCTTTATGTGTCTCTATGTTCCCTTCTTCTTTAAAGTATTGTCCGTGTGTCCCGTTTACAGTTACCGCATTTACTTCGTTAATGTAGCTTTTATTAAACCGTTTCATGGGATTCCTCTCTTTTAACCCTCTTACTTCTAATCTGTTTGTCTCATTATCAGCAGCGCACGTGCTTTTATTACCTGTCTGCCATAATCCGTTATAGTTACTGACCTCCCTATTATTTCCTAATTTTTGCAATCTTATATTCTTATTGTAGCCTAATTTTCTTAACCTGTCTCTTTTGAATTTGTTGGCTTGATTAGTGATCATCACGCGGAATCTGGTATCTGAATTACATGACCTAACTCGACTTCGGTTATTATCATGGATATTTCCTACTCTATTTATGTTTTGATATCTGTTACCAAAATTACGCCACTGCTCCTGTGCTCTGATATTTCTGTTATTTTCTAATTTTTGTAAACGCTCAGCTCGGTTAAAGTTAATTATTTGCCCACTTCCATTTTGTACACATGACCTCAGTTGACCCTGATTGTCATGGTATGGATTCGGTCTCTGTGGTCTGAAACTCTGCTTATCTATATTGTAGTGTGCTCTCTCGTTATCATATCTTCGCCTACCGGGGAAAAAGGTAAATCGATTAGCATCGACTTTATGTGTAGTAACAGTTGCTATTTTATAGCTATTCCTTCCTCTCGGTGCCTCTCCCGTTGGACTTGTTACCTCTAGAATATCTCTATCTACGTTAGCTACAATATTTCCTTTCTTCAATTTGACGGTTTTCCCTGTCGCGTTTGTGATAAGGACCGGAAAACAAAGTCTTTTACCTAACTTTACAATGCCATCTGTAGTTGATAAGCACGGTTCGTTTAACAGTGCTTCCTGAAGCGCTGTTGTTCGAATAGTCTGACCTGTCAGGAAATATGGGTTTCTTTTTAAACCGGACATCACTACGTTGATTGAATTAGGTTTTAGGATGACTGTTTGTTTAGCACGTACCACCGAAGCAACGTGAATGTCATCTCTAAGATTTACGTACCTATCTCTAATTCTAAGCTTTTTAAGGTCAAAATATATCCTTATGCCATGTTTAACTAATATGTCCCGTCCTATAATTAAATGACGGTTCATTGTTTTTACTATGATAAAAGGATGTGTCAGATGTATTCCACCGATGGAAAACGGAATCATGGCTTTACCTAAAACTGATAGGCTGGCTCCGGTGACAGACTGTAAGTTCTCTTTTGTGTGATGTAACTCTATACTACCTCTAATCCTCTTAAATACCGAGTAATTTAGAAGTGACAAATCTGCTCCTGAATCCACCAGACTATTAAACTTATTATTGTTGATTTCTATTAAACAGCAACACGGGCTGCCTGATGCATTAATCTGTCTATGGTTTGTAACTCTCTTCTGCCTATTTATTTCGTTATCTCTCTTGTGTCTTACTGAACTTTTAGAGGCTATGTCTCGTCCGTCGCTCAGCTGTGCCCCGGTCAGCGAGCGGATTGCGCGTTTCCCGAATAATGGTTTCTCCAGCCGCCGTTATTTTGTGTGTTAAATCCCTGACTTCTGTGACTGACCTGCCACGACCTTTCACCTCTGAAATCTGTGTTAACGAGCGGTCGGTTTATCGGCTGTGTTGTGGGTCGGTTACCTGCCGGGCAAAATCGGACTTTATGGGGACCTGAACAGTTATAACACGTTAAAGTGTGTTGCACTGCCTGTATGTTAGAGTGTCTGTGTCTCTCATTTGTGTGTCTTTCTCTGTGTGGTCTAAAATGTGATATGTCCATGGGTTCCGTCAACCTAATATCTTCTTCTTCTTCTGTTCTTCGTCCAGTTTGAAGGAACACTTTTCGTCTTAAACTCTCTTCTTTAAGAGTTATGGCTACTGCCTGTTCTAGAGTTGTTGGCCTAGAACGCAATAAACGAAGTTTTTGTGAACTGTCCCTTAAACTGTCACTGAAGACTGAAACTAAAATAAGCTGAGTTTGTTGTGATTGTATCTCTTCTTTAAGAAATGCATCTTGCGCGAGACTCTCTATTCTCTGCGAATAATTCTGTACGCTCTCATCTTTGCCCTGTTTGATCTGTCGTAAGAGGGAAAAGGCCATCTGTCTGTCTGTGACATCGCTGAAATTTTGTGCTAAGTCTCTTTTCAGTTCTTCCCATGTTTCTTCTTCATTCTGCTCTAATCTTCTTCTTATGTGTTCTGAAACCGGGGAAGAACTCATCTGGTATGCTAAACGTTTGATGTCGAAACTTGTCGCACCTGAAAGGAAAGCATACTTTTCTATCTCGTTTACCCACTTTTTAAACTTTTTTGTGTCTTCCCTGAAAGGTTCAATTACCCCTGTTATTCCCTGTCTCCGAACGCTACAATCTAATCTGGAGACAGCCTTGCTGACTTCTCCTAAAACTCTGCTGAACTGGGCTTCGACTGTTCCCTGTTCTGCCGTTTTAAACAAATCTGGGAAATTAACTAATGCAAGTAAATTAAAATTGAAAAAACAGAAAATGTCAAATTACCTTGTTGAGTGCGGTCTGAAAAAAAAAATTCTCTTTTCACAACACACTGTAATTAAAAATCGGCACTGTCCTGGAATTATTTTCTAAGTTAATAGGAAAGGTAGGGAAAGATAAGAAAAGGTTTTCCCTACACCACTGTAAATTGAAAATCACAATATATTTAAACTAATTAATGTTAATGTTCAAGGTTCTTTAAAATCGCGCTTATTTTGCAGTTCCTATTTGTAAAATCGGACAGCTCACAGTTCTTGACTTTCCTATAGTCTTCCGAGTGTGTAAAGTTAGGAAAAGTTTATATTATGGCTCCAGACTAGAACGGGCGCGTCCCCCTGATTCTAGTGTAGACGGTTTGCTCCAGGCTAGAACGGGCGTGTCCCCCTGATTCTAGTGTAGACGGTTTGCTCCGGGCTGGAACGGGCGTGTCCCCCTGATTCTAGTGTAGACGGTTTACTCCAGGCTAGAACGGGCGTGTCCCCCTGATTCTAGTGTAGACGGTTGGCTCCAAAAGGTGGTGCAGGCTGTTTGTCTGGTTTACGTCTCTCCAATCTGATGACGGGTTTATCGACTTTTTTGTTTTACTCAGCAGGTACAATCATAAACTTGCTTTTAGTTCACCTTTTTATAGCAGTTGCTTATTTGTTATGTTGTAACAGCAGTCTTGTTTTTAAAGATGTCGAGTACACAAGACTGATCCTGGTCACGGCACCAAATATCCTCACACTTGTGGCACAGTCGTGCCTATACATCCCCCAAAAAATAGATGTGCCTAAGTCGGCCAAGTGGAATGAATATGGTTCGTATCTCTCTTCAATCGTACTCAAGAACAAGGCCAGTGATGTAATCAATTACATAAGAGCTGGTTTATTCATAATATTCTCGTCACACACATTTCATAAATTCAATAAGCAATAGTATATGAACACTCCTTATTACTGGCTATTCGTATGCCTCTACGAGTTCCTTAACCACTGTTCTGGCTAAACTCCAAGTTTAACATATACCTTCTAAACGAAGTAAAGCACTAGTTTTCTCCTAACCGGTTTCTCTAGCGGTCTAGCCCTAACTGTCTTCTCATGACGGTTCCGGGGCTAACCGTCCTCTCCAGCGGTTCCGGGACTAACTTTATTCCCCCGCTTTCCCGCTCTTTTTGGCGTACCTTCTCCATCACTTCTCTGTCACCTGTCTTTGGTGGTCACGTCTGGATGAACGTATCTCATCAGCTGGTCACAGTTCACGGGCACTCGTCGAATGTTTCATCCCTCACTGTCAGATGTCATGGGGGTGTGTTCTGCATAGCTGGCTAGGCCATGGCTTTCTAATCACCTATTTCTGTCATTTCACACAGTGATGGATTAGTACGCCGTGTGGTGGTCTGAAATGTATGCTTGTTCATTTAACCCCTTTCTGCCTATATTTCATTACATTTATTTAATCAGTCAGGTGCCGTATCCACACTGAAGGATGGTTTTAATGATCTCTAACACTCTCAGTCTCTTGTCTTTGCAGGACAATCTCTCAGACTACTGTTTGTCAGCTCTCAATGTCCCCCCCCCCCACCCCCCACCCCAACCGGTCTTATTTTTATTAGGCTTAGGTGTTTAGTCCTTCGTCTCCCCTTAAGTACATAAACAAGGCTTAGCCTTGAGAACATCACGTTTCATTCACAAGTTTGTTGGGCTGGTCTACCTTCCTGCGGGTTAAGGGTGTGCCGCACTGCTGTTTGCTTTTTTGGGTTGTCTTGCATTTACATTTTTTTTTCCGAGAAAGAGAATGCCTGTGACAGGTTGCAGCACTCTCTATGGAGTGTTGTGTTAGGCCTAGTTTTTCCATGTTTTTGGAGTGTTAAGTGCTGGCGTGCTGAAATATACAACACGCGATATCATCGGCATTGTGGAAAAGATATGTATGTAGCAGGCGCCCTGCCACAAAGGAAACATAAAGGGGGGGGGGGAGGGGGAGGGGTCCCTTAAACAAACCTTAACCCCACCCGCCTTGTAAATGTTATAGGCGCTTATTGTTATAACTCGGCACCTTACACATTTTCTAGGCATATTGGGGTTGTGAAAAGGTTAATGGGGTTGATCTACATTTATGAGTGTACGTTCTATTCTTGAGATACTTCCTAGATCGTTTTAAAACGGGACAACTGGCGTTTGGAATGCCGACGGGACGACAGTGGTACACCTTACAACGGGACTGTCCGGTGAGAACTGGGCCTTCGGTTATCTTATTTAAAGAAGGCCTCAGCTCAGCAACATAGGGTCTAGCCCAGTGGCTCTCAACCTTCCTAATGCCGCGACTCTTTAATACAGTTCCCTCATTATTTTCCTAAATAACTTCAATGAATGTGTTTTCCTATGGTCTTAGGCAACCCTTGAGAAAGGGTCGCTGCACACCAAAAAAGGGGTCACCACCGACAGGTTGAGAACCGCTAGTCTAACCACTCCGCTGCTGCAGCAGCTCCCCAGTACGTGTGAATTGAAAAGCGAAGACAATCCATTCAATCGTATAGCGATTTTACCCCACGTGGCTCTGTGTGACTCCAAAGAGAGCATTACACAAATAAACTTCTTAGCTCCAACGACGACGGACAACCCACTGCCCTAATGCCCCTTTACGAGCATGTCGTGAAAAGCTTTTAATTAGGGTTTTGCTGGAATCTGATATGTTGAGGTGGGATAGACCAACTGACCCTTTACAAGCCTGTCGTTAAAGGCAACTAATTAAGGTGTAGCTGAAAAATGATGTGTTGGGTCAAAAATCTCAGATATGGAAGTCTAACTGTAAACCACAGAACATCGCTCTTTTAAGGGTAAGACACAAGAACAAGAGCGCAAGGCAAACTGTGGAACAACGTCCCGATCTAGACACTTGTCTGTTAGAGTGGATGTACGGAAAACTGCAAACACCACATACACTAGGTGACATTTTACGCTGTCAGTTTAAGAACCACTTAGGCATGGTCTTTCATCTGTTCTTACATAACCCTTTTCTGCCCCAGGTCACTGCCGACGAACCTATTTGTAGAAACACATGCCAAGACTATCGTTTTGCCACTTCTACGTGTACAAGTTTCGGTTTAGAACGCTGTTGGTGCAGGTACAGTCTGCGAAAATGTGTTCCGTGTATTATAAATCTGGGCTAATCTCTGAGTATATGACGCTGTACAATGTCTGTACACTCAAGTCTGCGCCTGTGACGTTGTAAAACGTCTGTACACTCAAGTCTGCGCCTGTGATGTTGTAAAACGTCTGTACACTCAAGTCTGCGCCTGTGACGTTGTACAATGTCTGTACACTCAAGTCTGCGCCTGTGACGTTGTAAAACGTCTGTACACTCAAGTCTGCGCCTGTGACGTTGTAAAACGTCTGTACACTCAAGTCTGCGCCTGTGACGTTGTACAATGTCTGTACACTCAAGTCTGCGCCTGTGACGTTGTAAAACGTCTGTACACTCAAGTCTGCGCCTGTGACGATGTATAATATATATATATATATATATATATATATATATATATATATATATATATATATATATATATATATATATATATGTTTGTACAAGATTGTGTGTGCTTTGTAACTCATGGCTGCTTGGTTAAGTAGTAAGCTGGGTTTCTAACTCTTGTCGTTTAAGCCGTAAGAGTAGGCGTTTGGGAAACCTGTGGAAATCAGCACTGGAGACACACATACACACTCACACATACACACTCACACACACATATTCACATATACACACATACGTACGTACGACGAGAGAGAGGGAAAACATTTGCCCCCTCAATATGTTATTCTTCTATCAGTCAGGTGCCGTCTCCACAATAAAGGTTCACTGCAATGGATCTTCAAGACTCTTAGCCACTTGTCTTTGTAGGACACTCTCTCAGAACACTTTCGGTTACTGTAGGGACCCTTTCACCCTCCGCCCTCAATACCCCCCCCCCCTTTTTTCAAATAAAAACGTACACTTGTTCACCTATCCTTGTTTTCAAATATATATATATATATATAAAACATGTATGGTTGACCAATGAAAACCCTTCCCGGTGTCAAAAACCAGAAAAGGAACAGAAGAAACACGGATTCCCTGACTGAACATCGTGTACTTCCGTCAGTTTCCGGATCCTTGTCAAGACCTCACACACAAAAGCATAACTACATATTGAAATGACGTTGACATGTTGCCTATTGTGTTACTGAAGGAGTGGCAGTCAGTGTTAACATTCAAACAGGTCTTGTTCCTCGAGGTGCAAGTCTATGTGAATGTGTACATTTTTATTGTCAGTTATATTGGCTTAGGGTTATGAACTCATATTCACAATTCCGCCATACTAGAGTTCCAAGTTAACTACCGTTGATTGGGCAGCAGCCAGCTTTGCCATGACCTTGACAAAGGTATAGCGTTGAGCCGTTTAGAGACCAAGGGCGAGCTATTGAACACCAAATTAGCTAGTAAGACGACAAACAAAACACACACAAACTAGGTGTTGGTTCGCGATGTTATCAAAGCTAACATATTTGATACTTATCTACGTACAATCATGGTCGGGAGTCGCCGTGGTGTAGCGGCTAGACGCTGGCTTGTGGTTCGGAAAGTCGTGGGTTCAGGTCCTGACAGAACCGGACTTTGAAAAAAACAACCAGTCGACCCAGCCTAGCCCTATATGCCCAATACGCCTAGATGCGTGGAAAAGGGTCCTTGACTATAATACTTTACTATCATGCTAGAAGGAGGGTCGCAGGCAAGAGAACGTAGAACCACCACTCCACACATCACAGTAATCAACTTGTGTTGAGCCACATCTGCATCATCCCTGTTCCTGGTCCAAATTCTAGTAAGCAAAAAATAGAATACAAAAAACAGTGCAGTCAACTCACCCGACAGTATTCCGACTTTTTGCCAAAGATCAGTTTACACTGCATGTCCGCGCTGTAGAGTTGGCCGGGTGGCAATCGTTCCAGATCATAGTTGTAGTGGACTCGTGGCTCATTATTTATACATGATGATGATGGCTTGCTGGCAGGAGTAAGAATAAATAGATGTCAGCTATTCTGGCAAATCACTGTTACCAATGGACAATTGCTGACTGGTTGTTAATGATGAAAAGAAAAGCGGGCTGAATGGAGGTCATTGAGGAACAGAAAAAAGGGGAGAGGACACAATGGTTGGTTGGTAATTTTGTGGGCGCTTTTTTAGTTATTAGGTTGGCTGGTAATTTGGTAGGTTAGTAAGTGGACTGGTTAGTTAGTTGGTTGGTTGGATGTTTGATTATTTGGTATGTCGGTTTGTTGGTTGGCTAGCGTGTTGCTTGCTTGCTTGACTAGCTGGTGTGTTGGATGGTTGTGAATGCCCTGGAAGACTACGAGTATTCATTCTTAAGTCTGGTAAAACTTGTCAATGTTTGAAAATGTTTGTATTCATCCAAAGGAGATGGCCGTAAAGACTTTTCTCCTGACCTTGCACCAAAGTACAATCTCCTCTTTCATTTTTTTGAGGTGTTCGTATTGCCATCTCCAACTCGATAAACCAGCGGAACTTCCTATCCACAAGAGGCATCACATTACCTCACCTCATCTTGTTTTCCCTGTACCATCCATGCAGACGCATCACAACTCACCTCATCTCATCTTGGTTCCCCTGTACCATCCACGAAGAAGCATCACCTCAACTTATCTCATCTTGGTTTCCTTCTACCTATCGGCATTTAGAGTGGCTCGTCGCCGTTTTTTTATCGCTTGTTTGACAGGTGGTTACCTTGATCCATTATTTTAATTAGTTGGCTCTCTTTCAGTTTCCACTTAGACTGGACATTATAGCTTGTTGAGGTGTGCTGTCCCTCGGCAGTCGAGCTAAATGACCCAGTACATTTCACTTGTTATTTTCTAATACGATTGATTGCTGCTGCTTCCCGCCATAATCGTGTCCATATAGAAATACAGGTTACCCTACTCTGCTGTAACCGTTACGTGTGTCCTGACCATAACTTCTCCTGAAGTTGAACAGGATATATCTTGGATTTGGCCTGCCACCTAGGTTGAAACATTTGAAGAGTCTGGAGTGATCAAACCTTCATGTAGCAGTCCGGAGTGGAAAAAAGACAGCCGCTTTTACTTCCTAGGACATTACCTGGCACCCAATATATGCTGGAAAGATTTCATAGGCGGGGTTATTTAAAAAAAATAACACACACACACACCTGGATGCAGAGACTTGAACCCAAGATTTTCACGCTTACATGCTAGCGTCTAGCCGCTACGCTTGAGGTGCTCTCCGTGGTGGGACATATTATGGTGTAACTATGGTCCGTTGCAGAAGTCAAGTCTAACGTTGACAATCCGTAGTTCAGTAACCGTTAGGTGTAACTTGAAATGGAGCATGCAGCCTGTTAATCGCCATGTTCTTCTAAGAATTTTCTTTATTGTAAACAACAATCAGATTTTCATTCGGCATTATCTGCGGTACATGAGACAACAGACAGCGATTCAAAGCACAAAATCAGTACGCTTACAGTTAACTGAGTAATTGAAGGTTTTCAAAATATGATATTGCACGCGTTTTACTCTCATACGGTCATTTCTAGCATTAGCTTCCGGTGAATTGTAAATTGTGAATTGTGAGTTTTCGAGATATTTATTAAATTATGAGGTTACGGCTTTTGAAACGCACTATAGACAACGATCCATCCTAGCCCATACAGGCTACCTTTAATCGGGCTAGGTTTGTAATGTTTCCTGTAGCCTGCAAACGACAAGGAAGAACAAAAATGTAGACACAATACATAAGACGACAGGAGAATTACAACGTCCAACAGGGATAACATCAGAATAGAAAACTAATTCAGCAGCCTTCATAAAACCATTTCCGTAGGATTAGTGTTTTCGATAAGTATTATTGTCACGTCTTCATTCCATTTTCCTTCAATATTATTATAATTAGTCTCTTTAATAATGAGTAAATCTATTGCCGTCTCCACAATAAAGGATTTCAACACAAATACGCACACATATATTCTCCCTCTCTCCCTCTTCCTCTTTCTAGATGTCCACTTTTTAACGGTTACGTTCGTTTAAATGTCAATTTTATCCTCTCACTTATATCACCGCCTACCTCCTACCCACCTGCTTTTATCGTTTCCACACAGTTGTATTTTCTGTTTCTGCCAAGTATTATATCTTTTAATGGCCTGCAGTTCTTGGATTCGAATTGGCATCAAGTCGCAAATGTTATCACTTACACTGGAATCCCGTTAGTTAGTTGCGTATCCTTTACAGGACGTTGCAGAACCAACCCTAACATCCCCTGGCTGTTGTGTGGTTTCTCTTGGCAAATTTACGTCCAGTAGTTCTGGAATCCTAGATGGACTTATTAAATGGATACCAGATAAAATTAAATGGATACCAGATAAAGTTAAAATGGATGCCAGATAAAGTTAAAATGAATACCAGATAAAGTTAAAGTCGAAAGGATCGACTTCTTTGCATAGATTTATCCATATCGCTCGATCTTTCTCCGTCAGCCACCTGCCGAGCATTGCGAAAGACCTGTACTCCATAGCTCCAGCGACGATTCCTAGGAATCTCCGTAAACATTGCACGTGAAACGATGTAGTCTATGAAACAAACCCACGACGTTGAATGACAGTTGATCGCTTCAGCACGGAACGTCATGGGAAGTAAAGAAAATGATGGCCATGTCAACGATTCTTCTTCTTCTGCCTTTCTAACTCCAGCAGAGCATGGGCCCTCAACCAACTCCCGCCAAGCCGTTCTCCTTCACTATGGGATGTCCACCCCATCTTGTTAACTTCACTCTCTAGCTCCCTTCTCTGTGTGTTTTTTTTTTAATCTTCCTTTATTTCTATGCCCCTGTGGTTTCCAGTGCTAAAAACATTCTAGTTATATTGTTCTAAAGTTTTCTTAACGTGTGTCCTATCCAACGCCAGCGACATTTGTTCACCTCCACTGGAACTGGTTTAGTTCTCTCTATTCTGGGTTCGACTCCACGTCTTGGAGTGAGATACCATTAAGAGAAACCACCTTACTATTTGCCTGATTTCATATTACTGACTAGTCATTGAAAAATATTTCCCTAGCACCACATTCTCAATACGCTAGTGGAAAGAAACAGTGTTACTTTTTGTAATGTCCATTCAGATGTTGACAACATCACCTACCAAGTTCCGATTGGTTCCAACACAAATGTAGGCCAGCATTACAAGCCCAATTTGCCTGAAGACGTGGGATAGCGTGCTTTACGTTACTTTCAACTCCGGACCGCGGTTGCCAGCGGCTTGACGCTCTGAACTTCAAATCTGCATCTAGGTGGATTCAGTTTTTTCCAAATGGAACTCGGCTCCCAGGTCACCAGCCTAAAGTTTGGTATCGGATATTGTCTTGGGAAGTAAAGGTGGCTGGCATGATGTTGAGCACATAACGCGTCGAGTGCCGATAGGTTTATTGTAAGTTTGACTTGTATCACATGACTATCGGCGTCTGTGGCTTAGGCGTTGCGAACGTAATGCCAGGGTGCCCGGTTCGATTCCAGCTGCGGGCCTTGCGTTTTGCGTTGGCTACAGTGGTATCGAGACCGTCCAGAAAGCAATGACAAACTACTGGACGTAAATTTGTCTAGAAAAACCACAACAGCCAAAGAATGCTAGGGTTGGTTCTGCAACGTCCTGTAAAGGACAAGCAACTTTTATCAAATGACTATGAGATAATGACCCGATGCGTATCTGTCTAAAATCTGTCTTGCGATTTGTTTACCTCAAGTTTTCTGTGTCAGATTGGGCCGTTATTTTATAGTCCAGGTAGCCTCGGCTGTCCCATGGTAGTGATTGTCTTCACAGTTGACCATTATTGTTTACGTATGGCGTCCCTTCTTGTTCTGATAAATGATTACCTATTCTTGTATTCTTACCTGAGATGATAAGACATATCCCTGATGGAGCACGGGGAGAAGTAGAAAGCATTTCTCAACACCTGATTCTCATGTGAGGTTAAAGGTGACATGACGTAATTGCTGTCAGCCCGGCATGTTTTGCTCTGTCTATCACCATCATGATGTGCCCCTAAACTGGAATGATACAAATAGGATTCGTTTCACAACGAAATATTTCCAGCAAACCCTCTAAACATGTGGTTCTTGACCCTCCTAACACCCGCGACCCTTTGCTACAGTTCCTCATGCTGTGGCGACCCACAACCATACCATTTGTTTCGTAGCTACTTCATAGCTTTAATGAATGTGTGTTTTGAAATAGTTTTTGGCGACCCTTGTGAAAGGGTCGTTCGGTTCAACAAAAGGGTCGCGACCTATAGGTTGAGAACTGCAGCTCTAAAATCTATCATTGTTAGCGATTTACTCCTAATGGAAAAGAGGGGGGGGGGGGGAGGGAGGATTAGAAGGGACTTAGCCCCATACCTAGCCAGGCCCTCCTCACCACCTAGACAAATACTGAGTATGGGCTCAGATCATTCATATCCCCCCCCCCCCTTAAAACCACCTGGCCCCAGTTAGGAAAGAGAAACAACAAATCCATTAATTTTCAATATCATAAATCATAAATCAAATCACGTATCAGGGGAAAATACAAGGAATTGTAAAGAAGTAAAAGCAACAGTGAACATTCACAAGACCCCATCAGCAGACTCAGCAAACAATAACATACACCAACTGCTCGTTAAAGAACAGGACACTGCAGATAGAATAGAAACCTGGTCTCAACAGCAAAGTGCGCATAGCAAGCTATGCTGACCCATGAGGACTTGCAACTGACAGAATTTATAGAGATAGCCCAGCTGATTGTATGCCCTGATCATACGAAACCGAACGCAAAGAAGAAGAAGAAAGACAACACTGTACCTTTGGGTTGGCTAGATATATATAAACTTTAAATCTAACACTTAAAGTAGCATCTAGAATAATGACTTGGATCAAGTAGCGTCTAGAATAATGACCTGACTCCTTGGTAGGCTTCAACTTTTGTTGTCTTATGCAGCCAGGCACTAATTTTTCAAAACGATGTTTTCCCGTTGTAAATTGTAATAATGCGAACTCAAATAATATATGACACAATTTATTGGCATGCGTA
>CAJHNH020004674.1:0-34064 GCA_905116865.2 Candidula unifasciata | reverse complement strand
ATATGCCGGAGACAATAATAATTTTTGTATTATTAAAAATAAATAAATAATAGGACTACATATCTAGCTGTCTTTCTCTATCTATCAGCCCGTCTTTCCTCTCTACCTTCTTTCTTCATCCCCCTCTCTCTCTCCCAAATCTTTCTCTCTCATCTGTCTGTCTGTGTCTCTCTCTCTCTCTCTCTCTCTCTCTCTCTCTCTCTCTCTCTCTCTCTCTCGCCTCCCCCCCCCCCCCTTTTACCCCGGATACGTGAAGATATAGATCAACAAAAAGGAAAGTTTAGCACCAGATACAACAAACCTGCCCCAGGGAAATCATGGCATCTCTGAATTTCAAGCGCTGATCGTGCACTAAGTCTTTGCTTCTAAATATAGACAATTTTCACCGGGCAATTCACTGAGCACTTTTCAGGTTTTCGCTGGAAAAAAAAAAAAAACATATCATAACATAACCCTTGACCCGTTAGGGCTGCGGAGGTGTATCGATCCAAGCACTAGAACTCAACACACGCCCCCCCCCCCCCCCAATCTTTCTCTGTCTTCAGCTTGTCGAACAAGTGTATAACAGTGTTGTCATTTCAGGTTCTTTTTTGTTACCCTATTTCCCCCCCCCCCCCCCCCCCTCTCCCCCCCTCTTCTCTCCCCCCTCTCATGCTCTCCCTGACCCCCCCCCCATCATCTCTCTCTCTCCCTGACCCCCCCCCCCTCTCTCTCTCTCCCCTCTCCCTGCCCCCCCCCCCCCCCCCCCCATCCATTGGTGTTCCTTGAAATTCAGTCTTGGTAATCGAATCGTGTCTCATTGTGTGGCTGAATTAAACTAGCTTGGAAACTTTCACCATAGCCAAAAGAGGCTCCTCGTGTCCTGCAAATTATTATTATTTTTTTTTTTTATTTATAATCGCTGATTCATAAAATTCTATAAAACATTTGGTCTTTGCATGGACAAAAAATTTTTATGCACAAACTGAACTTTTTTTTTTTTTTTTCTTCGATAATTTTGTCAAAAAACTTTTATTAGGAGGCCGGTAGCCTTCATGAAAGCTATCGTGCAGTCCATATCTTCTCGTATACCATACAGTTTTGTCTTCATTGTGGTTGAAGCAGGCCAAATTGCATCTCTGTTGTCAGCATACAGTTGACAAAGTAGAAGCACATGCTCAGCATTTTGAAAAATACAAGAAATGAATGGTAAATGCATGCATTGAAATATACATGCAGACATAAGACACTGGCGCACATACATGCACACATACATACGTACATGTATGCATAAGAGGCTAGATGTTGTAAGAGCTCTATGTGAGCGAGTAAACAGTGCGGAGGCTCAAACGGATCTTCATCACGTTCGGAAAAGGGTTCAACGAGGAGTGACCAAGGGATCTGGCCAACTCTCTCAACAATCAAGGGAAGATATACAGGTTGTACTGCTGCCACCAGAATTGAAACTCTGCGCTTTCTGTTGAAGACAAGGACTAGCGTTAATGGTAATGGCCCGTGTGATTTGATTACGGTAAAACATAATAAATCTAACAGCAACTCTGAAACACTTTCCAAGGCGAATGTTGGAGCAACGTCAGGGGGCCATTAAAATACCATGAGAGAATAAATTCGCAAGCATTTAGCGGCACTCAGGGTTGAATCCAGATCGATGGTCTATCTTTTCTGTCCATAGTGCCACTTTCTAGGGCGAAGTAGGCAAGGGGGTCGATAGATTCAAAGGAAGTATTTTTAAAACGTGCTTCCCCAACTCATGGCTTACCCCCAACAACGGACGTTTCCAGGAGTTAGGTAGGTAATACGCAGGAGCTACACATGAAAAGATCTGAAGTGAAAGGAAACAGCAAGAACATAGATTGATTATATTAAAGACAGTGGCTTGAGTCATTGCAAAATTCTGCTGTGTGTGCAGTTACTTTCATATTCGTCCCAGGGCATGCAGGCGTTGTTGGTAATGAGAGAGCTGATAGAATGGCAGGCACTGCAATAATTGAAGATGGCTGGCCCATGGGTCACGCAGAAATTGTCACTGCCCTTAGAGAGATAGGACGTTCTGAGGATTTTGGAAGCAACGTGTCCACATCACTTCTTAGAATACGCGAATTGGGAGTAAACATCTGCACAGCCAAGCATGAGACGCACACTAGACGCACACGCTGATGAATATGCTTAAAGGCAGAAGTGAGAATTATTGAGGATGTTGGCGGTGACGTAATACATCAACCAATCATATATGTTCTTTCTCAATATACTGATTTAACCGTCGGCTCTCGATGGCACTGTTAAAACCAACGCAAAGCCGTCTGCTGGAAAATCGCCCGCAGCTGGGATCGAACCCGGTACCAAAAAATTACAGTTCGCTTTCACGACACCTAAACCACAGACACCGACCAACGTACTTCTTATAGTCCATGTCATGTGATGCTGGTATTCATGTAGTAATGAGGTGAATTCCCAGGGATACCCCCATGGAGTTTTCCCATTTGAGAGGACAAGGTCAGAGGGCCAGCGAAACGAGAGACACAGGCGAAAACGCGTGTCTCGAAGGTCCCATGTTATGTGAGCAGGTGTAATGAAAAAGCGTGGAGATTAGAATGAACGTTTTGAACGGAGAGACGAGGTAGGGCGAGTTGTGTTTTGACCGTGTGAGAGGTAGGTTGTTTGATGGTGCGACTAAGGTGAACGCTATTGTGAACTGAAGGAACGTCGTTTGCTTGAATGTCTGAGGAGAACTGATTCTGAATGACAACGTCACACGTCTAAGAACACTTGTGTTATCGTGATTCAGTTGCCTATACCCGAGCGAATGGAACGTTCTGACTGGCGGGTAACTGCACCAACTATTTAACTGTCATCTTGTCGTGGGAGTCAGTAGTGAGCACGTTAGGGAGAACTGTGAACTATCATGTTGTCCAGATTTTAACGTTATCATTATGCTTTGAATAATCAGCACAGATTTATTGAATGCACGTTTAATGTCTAGAACGTACAACGAGCCAAACAGAAGCATTATCACACTTTCTGTATTGTGTTCTTTTAATCAGTTCTGTTACAGATGATCTTCCATGCCATTGCACTGAACTGTCAAACATCTTCTCTCTCGTTCTTCCTATGCCTCTACCCCTCACCCCTCAGTTTTTCAGATCATCTCTATGACATGCCCAGATAATTTACACGGTCTCCCTCCGATCTGAGCAGTCAGTTGCCCCCGTGAGTCAGCGTCCCGCAGCCCCAAGAATCTGCTGTACTCCTCCTATTTTTGAAGTCCGCAGATTTAGCAAGATTGAAGAACACTGTTTGTCGACATTGTAATCATTTTTTTAAAAACATTTTTTTTTAATATTTCCACTGTGCTATCCAGTAATGGTACTTAATTTATAACTTACCCCTGACGTCACGACAACGTCACGGGAGACTTTCCCAATAAATTCTAGGGTTTTCAGGTTGTAGTTTCTCTAGATTTATCTACAGCAAAGTTTAGGGTTAGGGTTAGGGTTAGGGTTAGGGTTAGAGTTAGGGTTAGGGTTATGATTAGAAGACACTAGATGAACACTCAAAAAAAAAAAAAAAGCACACTTCCACCCCTTTAAATAATGGACTGTCAGGTCAGCTGTGGATTTCCCACGGGGATTTCGTGTTTGGGGTACGTTGTAAATTAGGAACCCCAGTAATTTCTAATCAGTTAGATTTAGCGGATATTCCAACCCACATCACAGCACTGTAGTCATTTCTATAAGCGCTCCGCCCCCCCCCCCCCCCCCCGTATTCAGCAAGTCAGCGAAGATTTCCTTTGTGTGCAGAATGTAAGGTTCTTGTCTCTCAGACTTCGAGGGAAAAATCCATATTCAGTCAACTATTACGACATGCTTGTTGGGGGGGGGGGGGGGGGCAATGGGACTACCCCCTCCCCTCCGATGGGCCTTCCTGAACCCACACAGAAAGCTGATCAGATAATTAATTCTCTAAAAGAAACTTTAGTTCAAACTGTGAGAACTATGTTTGTACAACTATGCTACTTGGTTTAGGTCTCGATAATAGAGAAAAGAACGCCGCATGCTTATGTCACTAATGCAGAAGCTGTAACCTGTGACAGCAGCCAGTCACAAATACTGCGATGCTAGATGCGTATGCATACTCTCACTAGCAAACCAACAATAAAAAATATCACTTTGTACCTTCTCTAGTGTAGTGGCTATATGCTAACGCCTACATATGGGAGATTATCAAACCTCGCCACTGCTAACTATTGTCTCACTAAACATTGATTTCACTCAACATTGGTCTCATTAAACAATGGTTTTCCAAAACAATGTATCTGATTTCACATTTATCTCACTAAACACTGGTCGCACTAAACAGTTGTTACACTAAACATTGGTCTCACTAAACATTAGTCTCACTAAACATTTATCTCACTAAACATTTATCTCCCTACACCATTAGTCTCACTAAACATTAGTCTCACTAAACATTTGTCTCACTAAACATTTGTCTCAATACACATTTGTTTCACTAAAAATTTACCTCCCTTAACATAAGTCTCACTAAACATTAGTCTCACTAAACATTTGTCTCACTAAACATTTGTCTCCCTAAACATTTGTCTCACTAAACATTAGTGTCACTAAACATTTGTCTCACTAAACATTAGTCTCACTAAACATTAGTCACCCTAAATATTAGTCTCACTAAACATTAGTCTCACTAAACATTTGTCTCACTAAACATTTGTCTCCCTAAACTTAAGTCTCACTAAACATTAGTCTCACTAAACATTTGTCTCACTAAACATTTGTCTCCCTAAACATTTGTCTCACTAAACATTAGTGTCACTAAACATTTGTCTCACTAAACATTAGTCTCACTAAACATTAGTCTCCCTAAATATTAGTCTCACTAAACATTAGTCTCACTAAACATTTGTCTCACTAAACATTTGTCTCCCTAAACATTAGTCTCACTAAACATTAGTCTCACTACACATTTTCCCTCATCCAATATAATCCGCCTAAATCGTGACTTGTGAAACAAAACCAAAATAGTTGTGAAGAAATCAACATATAATTCTCCCCATCGTGTTCGACGTGCACGTTTGTCAGTTTGGTCAATACATGCTCAGATTCAGCCATCGGCTGTTACAGCTTTCTGACATCGCTGTTTAGGGAAATTGGGTAATCGTTGACTACTTACTGTTGCCTCCTTTGTGTTTATTGATTTCTCACATGCTTGGTTTTGAAACTGATCCTTCTTTGGGATCTACATTGCTGCTGTGCAAACGTAAGGGGAAAATGCACATAACGGGCCGATCGTTGGAATCAGTACTACTACTACTACTACTACTACTACTACTACTACTACTACTACTACTACTACTACTACTACTACTACTACTACTACTACTACTACTACTACTACTACTACTACTACTACTACTACTACTACTACTACTACTACTACTACTGCTGCTGCTGCTGCTGCTTCTGCTACTACTACTACTACTACTTCTACTGCTGCTGCTACTACTACTACTACTACTACTGCTGCTGCTGCTGCTGCTGCTGCTGCTACTACTACTACTACTACTACTACTGATGTTGCTACTACTACTACTACTACTACTACTACTACTACTACTGCTGCTGCTGCTACTACTACTACTACTACTACTACTACTGCTGCTGCTGCTGCTACTACTACTACTACAACTATTTATACTACTACTACTACTACTATTGCTCCTGCTGCTGCTACTACTACAACGACTACTACTACTACTACTACTACTAAAGCTGCTGCTGCTACTACTGCTACTACTACTATTGTTGCTGCTGCTGCTACTGTTGTTGCTGCTGCTGCTGCTGTTGTTGCTGCTGCTGCTACTGTTGTTGCTGCTGCTGCTACTGTTGTTGCTGCTGCTGCTAATACTATTACTACCACTGCTACTACTACTACCACCACTACTACTACTATTACAACGACTACTACTACTGCTGCTGCTGCTGGTGGTGCTACCACTGCTACTACTATTACTGTTGCTGCTACTGTTGCTGCTACTACTATTACTACAACTGTTACTGCTGCTGCTACTGCTACTACTACTACTACTACTACTACTACTACTACTACTACTACTACTACTACTACTACTACTACGACTACTACTACTACTACTACTACTACTACTACTACCACTGCTGCTGCTACTACTACTGCTGCTGCTGCTGCTGCTGTTGCTTCTACTGCGCTAAGCCCCCCCCCCCTTCCCCACCCGCAATAAAAGAAGGTTTGCAATTTGTGTTGTATTTTACCGCTATGCTGCGATATCTGCGCCTTCCAGATTAACTAATCGCAATTCATCAAATCCTGTGGTTTTTCCACCCCCCCCCCCCCCCCCCCCCCCCCCCTAAAAAAGAAGGTCATGGAGTCCACATTTACACCTGATAACTCCTTTCAATTTGTTACATTTGTCATTCTAAAAAATTATCCCAGCTGATCAATTCTTACCGTTGTCTGTCTTAATTTCTGGCAGCCGTTTTCATAAATGGATAAAAAAAAAAGCTGCATTTGAAACATTAAGTTGTCTTTAACATTCGATTCGTTTTTCTTCTTAAACACTCATACACTCCTTATTCTGTGAAATACTCAATGATGTTTTTTTAACTTCTTCTATAGGTTTTGGTGTCTCATATGGAGAGAGAGAGAGAGAGAGAGAGAGAGAGAGAGAGAGAGAGAGAGAGAGAGAGAGAGAGAGAGAGAGAGAGAGAGAATGGACACACAGCCGATTTACTAGCATCCGTTAAAAGACGACTTGTCCGGCTCGCTAGCGTAGTTGGCTAAACCGGAGTGCGCGGTGACCGGGTGACGAACTCCATGTGGTCCGGGTTCACGCCCGGGGGTAGGCAGAAAAGCCCCATTTCTCCCAGATTTACGGTATTTATCATGGAATCAAAGCCAAAGTGTTGCGATATCAATAGTACCGAGCCTAAGGGTTAACAACTCATGACTTCTGGATACTTAAAAAAAAAAAAAAAAAGACGACTTTAGTACGTTTAAGAAATCTTAGCCAACTTTAAAAATCTGTAACTCAGTAATCTTTCGTTGTTAGTTGTTTTAATTTGGCATGATAATTATGTTAACAATAATCTGTTTGTAAAATTTTTTTGTTTAATTTAAGTAAACTTTCCGTTTTCATTTTGCCTTATATGGGATATTCTGCTTTTTTATAGGGTACACAAATTATTAGTCGAAGACAGAAAAGAAATTCGCCGCATTAAGACAAAGCAGCACCTGCGCAATTTCACATTATAAAAATTAAAAGGACATGGTTAATCTGAGGCTACATGAAACAGTTCGTGTTGATTCGTATTGGCGTCTTCCTGTTATTTGTTAAAGTTTAATGGCACGGTTTTTGAAACGCACTATAATTAAGCGTTATCAGCTGCAAGTGTAGGCTACCTGTAAACTAAGACACATGGTGCCAACCGCTCTGTTAAGGACCTGTGCAGAGGATGAAGAATCTTCTTAAATATTGTTAATTTTGGTGGTGTTGTCTTCTCAGACATGCTTATAACTGTCTTCAAACACAAGTGTGTACATACATATACATGCACATGCGTGAACACACACACAGACACACTCTACAAATTTTCGCAGCCGTCTTTCTAGATGTTCTTGCCATCTTCGTATGACTTACATCATCCTGCCGTTAAGTCTACTGGACATGTCCTAAACATAACCCGCCCTCCCCCATTTCTTTGGAGGGTGATTGGGGGGGGGGGGGGGGGGGCCGGTTGGTCACCTTTGACCAGCACGTGCAAATAACAGCTGCCTAGATTTGTGATTCCGTTCTGTTTCTGTTATATTTCTATAATCCAATTTCCGTGTTGCAGTTTATTTCATATTAGGTGTTTTATTAATACTGGTTTTTTTTTTATTATTACTATTATTTATTATTATTATTATTATTTATTATTATTATTATTATTATTATTATTATTACTATTAAATAAATAAAAATAATGAGTAAGTGCACACAGTTATTTTAAAAACTACAAAAATAAAATTATTTTTATGCAACACCTTGTGGAAAGAAACCATTCGCACTAGCTGCACTTGCAAAGATGTGTCAATGTGCAAAGCGTCCTCTTCAATCCTGTCGTTTTACACAATGATACCAACCGAATCAATTACTTTCGATGAGCTCAAATTGATGGTAATTATCGTGTCAGCTGGAGGGAGTTTTTCTGCGGCTTTGTCGCCACGCCTGCCGTGCCAGAAGATCATAGAAAGAGATGCGCATGGACGATGTCTTTGCTGCGCTAATTTGTTATTGATAAATGTACCTTTATTTTTTGTGAGATCGCTGGCGCAAATATTGCAAAGGTTAAAATGTAAAAGTTTAAAGTCGAGAAGATCTTCTTAATTGCACTGGGTGGTATCTTATTTAGCTTGCTCTCGCTTCGCAGAAAGGTTATTCGCCTGACGACAGCATCACACAAAGCACGGACTCCGTATCACCGGCGATGATCCCTAGGATTCTCCGTAAAATCTACGTCTGTCACCCGAACGACCAACCATGAAACGACCCCAGGAATTTCAATGGTATCTCCAATTACTCTCCGCGTTCAGTATGATTAGTGTACTTCCTTTTTAGTAAGCCTGTTTTCTATAAAAGAGGATCGAATGGCTGAGCTGTTAAGTTCAAATCTTCATAGGCGATTGCTTCTTTCTGTCTGGAGCAACAACAATAGAATCTTAACCCTCCACCAGCCATGCGGCCCTAAATCCCCCCCCCCCCCCCCCCCCCCCCCCCCCCCTCTCGGCTCAAGACCACCGTGTTCTAAAATGCTCTAAAAAAAAAGTGCTAACTGCATGTGGTAATGGGAAGTCGCCGTGGTGGAGAAGTTGAAAGGTTCTGGTTTCAAATACGAACGGAGCCGGACTTTTTTTTTAAATCTCCCAAGTCGACACTGTTTTCGTGAATACCAGGTAATGTCATGAAAGTAAACGACCCTTTTCCACACCCTTTAGTTATTGGGGTGGCGTCCGTGGCTAAGGCGTTGCGAGTCCGACTCGTAAGCCAGCATACCGCGATCGAAACCCACTGCAAGCTGCGTGGATTTTTGTCGTGGTATGGGACGTCGCAGGTCGACCCAGCCTAAATTGGGTACCAGGATGTGCTGTCCTTGGAAAGTAAAGACAGCCGGCGTAATGCTGACCACATTACCCACAGAGTGCTGATGGTCTGTAAAAATATGGGACGCTCTGCCCATATGCCCGATGCGCCGAAAGGCGTAAAAAGGGAACTTTACTTTCCTTTTAGTTAGTTATTGGGCATATAGGGTTTGTAGACAGATCGGCACTTACTGGGTAATGTGGTCAACATCATATTAGGACGGTACCTGGTATCCACTCAAGACCGAATCAATCTGAGAGCCAGGGTCATTTTTGACCAACAAGAAGAAAAAAATAGTCGGGTACCAACAGGAGGAGCAGGTAATGTTCTGGGAAGTAAAGGTGGCCGGCGTGATCTTTATCACATCACCCACCCAGTGCCGATCTGTCAGTAAAATCAGGCTATATGCCAATAATGAATGAAGGCGTTTAAAAAATGGTTCTTTGTTTATAGGTATGATAATGTGAGGTAAAGTTTTGAGAACAAGCATGTTTATGTGGAAACATTGAGTATTCAGTCTTGGACAACTTCGCAAGGAGTGAAAAACAAATTTAAAAAAAAAATTTTTTGGGATGTTTTGAACTGACATGTTTCATGAAGATTCTTAGAATGATATGGGCCGAGAATAGGAATCAATATTGACCTTCTTTTAGGATTTCAGTAATCGAAGAACAGGATCGTCTTTGATAACTTTTCACGGTAACTGAATACTTCGGCTATAGGTAGAAGTAGAGGTGACTTCATTGTACCGGGTTTTGTCCCATATGGTTCAGTCTCTTTCTGCAGAACAGCTAGCTGCCTGCCGAGAGCGTCGCACAGAGCACGACTTTCGTAGCTTCGACGACGATCCTCAGAGATCTCCGTAAAAGAGGCAATCGTGAACTAAACGACACCACCGTGAAACGAACCCGCGACCTTCAGAGCGCGAGGCAAACGGCTTGACCACTTGGCCACGGAGATCCCAACTTCAACGAAGATAGACACAAGGTATTATTGTTCATTGTTCGGTGCTCATTGTTCATGTTTACAGATGATCCTTATCGCGCATCGGACATAATCATAACTGCTCCGATTTCCCCCTTAATATGTCTTCAACGGTCTTTACGCTAATAACTCCCATTCTGTTCTGGTTGTTGTAACGACGGATTGCTCCCGTGTGGTTTTCCTGTCTCCTGTTGGTACACCCAGGGTATGCAGTCCAGTCATTAAAAAATTATTTTCCCTGAAACTGAAGGCTTCCCAGCGTTTAGGGTCTCGTATGGTTTTGATGATGTCTTTCCTGTCTATAGAGAGCCAATTACTGATAGTCGCACTGCCAGCCAAAGCGTCTGCTCTCTCGTTGCCTTTCACACCTGTATTCCCTGGGACAAAAAATAAGGGTGATTTTGCGTACTGTATCACAGAGAGCCACTTTTTCCGTATGTACCCCGGTTTGATCTTCTGTTTCACGCAGGATATCAAAGGCACCCTGAGTGTACAAGAGGGACAACTGGAAATAACACAGGATCGTTTTCCAGCTTGCGGTTACGAGAGTGACGTTCTACGAAGAGGCCTGTCACTTAAAAATAATAGAACATGTAGTTTGCGTTTGAGTGGGTAGACCGCTTTAGACAATGACACCTAACCTCCGTCACCTGAATCTATATTCTATACACCTGGTCATGCCGGTGTAAAGGTCATGTGTGAATGGATCGACTTGCAAGCAGTGCATCAGTGCAAGCGGGGAAAAGCATGGATATGGTACATCTCATCCACACTGTACGGACTGGGCTAGTGAATAATTACGAATTTCTGACATTAACGCGATCATGTAACCTGGGAGTAAAACAAGGTGAAGCACGTCTTTACCGTCGTTGATGCCGAGATAGGAGACATTATAATCAACGCCTCATTGGAACAGTCAGTGCAGGTACTTTGGAGTGGCTGCTACATCGGAAGACTGAGCAATCATGGGAATGATCAATGTGCAGTGACTTCGATTGTAATAGCATAAACATAACATAACCTGTTCAGGTCTTTTAGAATGTCCGCATTATTTCCCCTTGTTTGTACCAGGTGAACTTTAAGTATAATTAATATAAGAATTATTATGTAGCATTTAAGATCAGAAGTCACCAGTCAAAGCACAAACGCCCTACTGCGCTTAACAAGTCCTCTGTGCTTACCCTACGATTTTCTACAAACCTGCCTTTTGGTTTCATTTAGAAAAGGGATGGGCAACTTTCCGATACCAAATTTAGAATTACTAACCAGGTTGCTGGCCATAAAAAAAAATCCATTATACACATACCAAGGTTTGTTCGTATCACAATAATTTTGTGTGGTAACAAAACGTTTAAATCACCACTGATCACTGGCATCATGAGAGCTAATAGACTGAAATGGTTGGGACATATTGAAAGATTATCAGATGACAGAGAAGTTAAAACTGTATACACCAGGGAGATTTAGGGTCGTAGACCACGAGGCAGAAAAAGAAGACCACGGAGAGATAATATCCAGACAGATCTGCAAACACTTAGTGTCACCAACTGGAAAAAGAGGGCCAACCAGAGATATAAATGGAGGTGGGGGATATCATCAGCAATGAACCTCAAGGGTTCGGAATGCTGAAGAAGAAAAAAATGAAGAAGAAGAAGAAGAAGAAGAAGAAGAAGAAGAAGAAGAAGAAGAAGAAGAAGAAGAAGAAAAAGAAGAAGAAGAAGAAGAACAAGAAGAACAAGAAGAACAAGAAGAACAAGAAGAACAAGAAGAACAACAACAACAAGATCAACAACAACAACAAAACGGCCTCTCAAAATCAATACTGCGGGGCTCAGTTGAGGGAAAGAGGAGAAGAGGCAGACAAAGAATCACCAGGTTACAGAACCTGACTGAGTGGACAGGCCTCAGGCATGCAGCCATGAAGTCCATCGCAACTGACCGCCAAAAGTGGAGAGAGCTTCTCAGTCAACAGAAACCGGTCACCCATCGACACGCAGTGCTACGGAATGATGATGATGATGATGATGATGATGATAATGATGATGATGATGATGATGATGATGATGACTAGTCAACAACCAAAATGTACTGGAAATGAAACTAGCTGATATTAACTTAATCTTGGTGTGTTGAAAACGAAGATGGCATTAAAAATGTTGATTAGCTTTAGTTTTTAATATATACTCTGCTGGCTTACTTAATTAGAGTCAAATTATGTATATTTGTTGTGGCCGGCTGTATAATTTGTTTTCTATTAGGAAAAGATATTTAAAACAAGATTGGGAAAGGCATATCAAAGAAGAATAAATGGACTCTGGAGCATCCTAACATCCCCTATGGAATACGCCTGGTACCACACGACGATGACCTACCAGTACCCAAAGTGCCAGCTGCTTCCACTGACGAAGAAGTGGACATTGGTGAGCCTGAACCAACAACCTCAGGCGACCCGTTTTTTTTTTTTTTTTTTATAGCAAACTTCATCCAGTAAACCACAATAACCCGAAGTAAACTGAATGATCTTGTTAGAGATTTGAATTTAACCGAGAACAAAGCAGAGCTTTTTTTTTTTTTGCAAATTGCAACAGTGGAATCTTCTGACAGAAGATGTTAGAATTTATGTGAATAGAAACGCGCAGAATCCGCTTAAAATATATGTATTAAACATATTTTTTAAATTGTTTCCATCATTTTATTTTAAAATATATATAAACTGGGTAAGCAACAACAATTTGTATAAAGCACCCAGATTTACGGTATCTATCATTGAATCAAGACCGAAGGGTTGCGATATCCATAGTACCAAGCCGAAGGGTTAACAACTCGTGGTTTCTGGATATTAAAAAAAAAAAAAAATGCTAAAATGGAACAACTAACTGGTCACTTCGGGGATTTAAAAACGCATACATTATTTGTATTACTGTAATGAAAATGTATCATTACAAAACAACTAGTGCCAGTGGGTGAATTTCATTATGATTTTTGAAATCAGCATGTCACAATCAATCATAAATTATGTATTTAAATTTTGGCACAAACAGGTTTTCAAAAATTTATTGACCAGTGTAATGTAAGATTATAATCCTTCGTTTCGCCTCGGACCCGGCACACTGACCCATGAAGCGCTTCTATATACTCCTAAATGTCTCTCTTCAAGCTGGTTATTTGCGAAAATCATATAATTGAGGGAAATGGGGGTGTGGGGGGGGGAAGGGGCGGGTTCTGTAAATTGACACTAGCCTTGCGAGCCAGTAAAATATGCTCGGCGGTCCAGCTGTGGTCAGCAGACCATACTCTGTCCACCCTGATTTAGAAGCTGTAGTTTAATTTTAACCACGCATGACAAAAAAACCTCGACGCAGCGTTTATAAAAAAAAAAAAAAGCGAATCTGACGTAGCCACGATATCGACGACTAGAATGTCTATTTTCAGACACAATAAAACTAACAGTTACATGTCTGCCAGCTGTCCCCGCCCATGTACGTATTCTGTAAAATGGCAACCCTGTGAAGCCTTTCCATCTTGAAGTTATGAATCACTGTCTGATCAATAGAACGTGCAGATAATGTCGTGGTTGCCATGAAAACTTAGCTAGCAGTTTACCATCGAATGTGCGGTAATAGATGCAGATTGAGCACTGCCCAAGTAGTCGCTCACATGTCTTTGTCAAGAATTGCTCAACCAATTTCAGTATTTGTTTTGCAAATGCTTCAAGTTAAATTAGAAGGTATGATTTTGAAATGACTGCATTCACAATCACATGCTGTGAGGAAATATGACATACCTGTGCAAGGTGATATTCTTGGAGTTCTGTAAACTTTTAAGGACTTTTAAAAGTTGTTTCCGGAGTAAGTTCTTGCGCTGATAAAAGTAGTGAAATTTCGCAGATTTATTCAGTGATAATCCGGAATTTTGTGAATAAGTACAAACTCAATAACATGAACTTGCTTTTAAGAACTCGCGGTTAACATCAACAAAATTTTGGTTCCAGTAGGGATGTATTATTATTAGTAACCGGTTAAATAAAATTGTCCGAGTGTTGAAATTCGTGTTAAAACTTTTACTTATTTTGTTTATCTTATCTTTTCTTTGTCAAATTCTGCTTCGTGTCGCAAGTCATCGCAGGTCAACAGGTGGTCGGTATCCGAGCCGGAAAACACTCAGTTGCCCAGTCTGCTGTGATTTTGTGGAGCCACAAAGAATTAGTGACACTTTTAATCCATATTTTTCTTGGTCTTCCCATACCTCTTTTTTTTCCCCTTGTCTTTTTCGGTAAAGGCTGGGATTTTTTTCACGGAGACTTCTATTAATTTCCCTGGTTCCTGGGTAAAAAGACCAAACGCCTGTGTGTTTTGTTGCGCATGTAAAAAGATCTATTGGCAGTTGGAAATCGAAAAAGAGTATACTAACGGCGCTACCAGGGCAACATGTTGAATATTGAATTAGAAATTCACATCAAAGCACTCGGGACACTCCCATAACTGCTCAGTCTCCATCTTCTCATCTTCTTGAGATCTAACGGCCTCCCAAAAACAATACTGCAGGGCTCAGTCGAGGGAAATAGGAGAAGAGGCAGACCAAGAAAGACCTGGTTACAGAACAAGACTGATTGGGCATGCCTCAGACGTGCAACCATGCAGTCCATCGCAACTGACCGCCAAAGGTGGAGAGAGAGGATCAGTTAACAGAAACTAGGAATCCTACGACACGTAGTGTTACGGCATGATGATGATGATAATAATGATAATGATGATATTTATACCTGCCCGAGGAGATAATCCTGCTGCATTAACCTTTCATTATCAACCTACTCCAGAGCCGGATGCTGTCACATCGGAGGAGGGGACACGCATACGAATTCCCAGTGTGCACTGACGTCGATTGTGATAACATAACATAACATAACACTGAAACTGTTGTTTGGTTTATAAAAGTGTGAATCTAGCTTCATATTTCCGTCATCTGACGTGTATGAAAAGGGCCAGTTTCTTTACTAAATAACTCACCTTGCGCTTATAGATGTCTGACATGGTATGTCTTACTCTCAACTCCGAGAGAATGACGCTGCAAGGAGTTACCAAGGGATCTGGCCGACGCTCAACACTCGAGGGAGGGATGAGACGGATATACAATCAGATGGTTACTGATGCCATCAAAAATGGAACTCTTCGCTTGCTGCTGAAGATGGTGATGAAGCACTTATGGAAGTGCCCCAAGTGATGTGATGTCGATTCTCAATTCAACATTCATCATTTATTTCTATGCCTCTGAGAGCTGTAAAGAAATTCTAGTTATTTTGTTCTCATGTTTTCTTAACGCTTGTCCTATCCAACGCCAACGTTTTTTCTTCATATATTGATCAACTGGAATTTCTTTGGTTCTCTACAAACATTATTGATTCTGTCATACTATTTAATTCCATCTCCTTAGCACCAGTTAATTAACGTCTGTAGTTTATTAATCAGTTTGTTAACTGTTTTAGTCGCTCTCCGTGTTTCTGGTCCATACACGAATACTGATTTGACATTAGAATTACAAATTGTTAGTTGAAAATTAGTTTCACTGCACGGTATGTCTTACACCTTTTACATAAAACTCGTGTACCTCGTCCAGATAGTATATTACCCGCCGAAGTCTCGAAACGGCTTTTGAGAAAAACAAGTTGAAGTCTGGGAGTGAAGAAAATAACAAACAAATTAACAAAAGTCATAGTAAATACATTAACCCGTAAATCTGGCTTCGATTCGGAAACATCTTCCTTTCAAGATGTGTGAATGTTAACATAACCAACATATATAGTATACCTTTGTGCCGTATACCCTTGTGGCTGCTCATCAATTATTGTACCGGGTTTTGTCCCATATGGGATTTGAGAAAGTTTGTCTTCATAATTTTCGCCCGAGTGACCTAAATGCGTTGTTCCTGTTTACAGCATCTCTGCAATATTTGCATCTTTCGGTCGACACATCCGACTATTGTGCATTTGTTGTCCAAGTTAGCCTTGACGGTGAGAAAGTTGTAGACGATGCAGTGTCAGACGTGCTCTATGACAACAAGTCCTTCTGAGGAACATCTGGTTGATTTAGAGGACCCAGGCCTCATCTTTAATGTCGCTGATCGTGGTGACCATAGTTCGTGAGTATTGCTTGTATTTGATCATCATGCTCATCAACTTCCACTTTTACTGTTTAGCGTCGAAGAGAGATAAGCCTGGCATGTAATAAATACCACAATATTTAGTTTGAGAATGGAGGTGAAGGCAGCCTCGAATAAAATTAGACCGAATCCGAAAATTATTTAGTGCCTCTTCGTAGTGTTCACCAGTTATGAACTCCGAAGGTTAAGTCCTGGTGGATCGTCCACTTCTGGATGTTGGTCTTTTTCCAGAACAATAGCTCTGTGAACCTAACCTTTTTTACAGATCTAGCTTATTTGTATGTAGACTGTCGGTTACTCGCCTCGTGCTCAGTCGTCACATACGACATGCTTTTTAAAGGGGCATTGGGTCCATTGCTCCCCCCTCCCCCCAACAATATGGGGACGGAACCCCCACGGGTAGTAATCCGAAAAAAAGCCCTTACATTATTGTCAGCATTCCCGTGATATAACCTCTGCCCTAAATATAAGGCCAGCCGCCGTGGCATAGCAGCCAGACGCTCGCGAGCGGATCGGAAGATCGTCGGTTCGGGTCCTGATGGAGATAGACTTTTTTTTTCTTTTCAGAAATGACCTTCGCTCCCAGTGGGACCCAGCCTTGAGTGGGTACCAGGTACAATCCTGGGAAGTAAAGGCGACCGGTGTGATGACCACATCACCCACCAAGTTCCGATTGGTCTATAAAATATACGTCTAGCCCTATATGCCCATTTATAGCTGAACGCGTGGAAAGGGTGCTTTACTTTTACTACATAAAAGCTCTAGATATAATTAACATCGCCTTCATAAAGGATTGATTTCTTCATTCGTTGAAACTCACGAGGGACGTCTTGAATTTTAAAGTAACTAATGAATAATATTATTGATAATAACGCTTCAATGAGTGTGAATTTGAATAAATGAAATTGTTATGTATTTGGATAACTGAAGTTATTGCAAAAGCATGTTGAATGCAAAAGAACGTTAAATGCACATGGAATGTTCAATTTAAAAAAAAATGTTGATTTTAAAAGAACGTTGAATGCTGAATTAAGAATCGACATCACAGTACTCAGGACACTTCCATAAGCGCTCCGTCCCTATTTTCAGCAGCGAAGTTCAATTACGATGTCATCAGCAACTGTCTGACTGTATATCGTCTCGCTGCGTAACTGTATAGTTTAAAAACTGTAGATTTTTGAATGTGAATGAATGTATATAATTTATGTACAGGAACAAATGTAGATTTTTATATGTTAGTAAATGCAGATTTTTGTACCTGATGTTTACACTTTGAAGTTGGAACAACGGGTCAACATTATGGCACACGGTTAGTAACCTATAAGTGCTCCTTTCTTCTTTCAACTTAAGTCTGAGTCCGAAGAGCTCAGCACAGTGCACAGGCTCTGTAGCACCGGCGAGGATCCTGAAATACTTTGGGTAAATTTTTATCTCAAAATTTTGCCCTGGCAGCGCCGTTAGGCTTCTCTTTTCCATTTCCAACTGCCAAGGGATTTTTTTTACGTGCGCAACAATACACACGGGCGTCCGATCTCACTACCCAGAGACTAGGGGGAATTACTTAAAGACGAAGTCCAGGTTAAAAAAAATCCCAGCCCTTACCAGATATTGAACCGGGAACCTCTATCACTTGAGGCAGACACTATGCATCGAGACCATGCAGCCCCCCTATTTTGTACGTGAATAAATGTATATTAGTGTAAATAAGTGTAGATTAGTGCACTTAAATGCGTGTATAATATTTATACAGGAATAAATGTAGTCTTTCATACTGGAAGAAATAAAACTGCCCTGGAAATGAACCCTAAGATTTCTGTTGGAGAAAACATCTACTGAAGACTTTGTGTTTTGTTTGACCTCTGGGGAAGTCACAATTCCGCCTAACACACCATCCGAGACAATCAACATGCTCTTTAGGTGATATCTTCTCTATCAGTACGTATGCTTTTTCCCTGGCATCTCAATTATGTAGACAGTATGATACCCAAGAGAAGATGGAAACGGCTTGGCCACGTTATGAGAATGAATCCTGATATACCTGCCAAAACAGCTTTCACATGGATACCAGGGGGAAAGAGAAAAAAAAATGCACCTAAAAGCAACATGGAGACAAACGATGGAAAGTGACCTGAGTGCAGCATCTCTGACATGGAAAACTGCACTGAAGATTGCACAGGACAGGAAAGCATCGAAAGTCTTCTTTGAAGCCTCATCTGCCACTAGGCATAACGAGAACTGATGATAAGGACTGATCTCTATTATGTATTAGCTATGTATAAATATGACAGACAGACAGACAGACAGACAGACAGACAGACAGACAGACAGACAGACAGACAGACAGACAGACAGACAGACAGACAGACAGACAGACAGACAGACAGACAGACAGACAGACAGACAGACAGACAGACAGACAGACAGACAGACAGACAGACAGACAGACAGACAGACAGACAGACAGACAGACAGACAGACAGGAAATGTAGGTAGTTAAGTAAGTAGCTTGACAGGTAGACAGACACAGGTAGGCTGGCTGGCTGGCTAGTTGATTGACTGGTGAGTTGATTAGTTAGTTTATAGATCCTCTTAGCTGCACATCGAGCCGTTCAGCCCCGTAAGTGTTCTGATCCCATCCACAGCATTGTTGTCACTGTTTGCCGATTTATTTGTCTTGGTTTGCTGTTCTTCATTGGCTTCCTAACAAGTACTGTAGTCTGGCTTCACCCCTTTTCACATGCTGTTCTACGGTAGCGAGATCTACATAGAACTGTCGGAACTTTGGTTTTAGCAATGAAACCAATGCGAAGAAGACAAAAGTACATTCAGTTTGTCATTCAATTTTTTTTTTTTTTTTTTTAATACGACAGATATTTTTCTTCTTCTTAGTCTACCTTCTTCTCCAGCTCCTCCTCCTTCTCCTCTTCCTTCTTATTCTCCTTCTCCTTCTTATTCTTTTCCTCTCCCTCCTACTTCTTCTGCTCCATCTTCTCTGCTTTTTCTTTATTTACTCTTTCTTCAGTTACCTCATCGTGGTTGTGGCGGTGAAGAAGGGGGAGGGAGGTTGTGGAAGGAGCAACAGAAAAAGTTATCTTCTGTGTGCTCTGTTTAATCCGTTGTGTAAGTTTATCTTCATTTCTTCAAGGCTGTTCTTAAAACTATCTTTCCGTCTGTTGCGTGATATTACCCTGTGCTCAGTGTTTTCATTATAATTCTTGAGCGTAGCTTCAGTCATATTCACTTGTTTTAGATTTGATTCGATTCATGAACTGACATTACAGCACTCGGTGCATTCCCATAAGCGCCCCGTTCCTCATCTTCAGCGGTCAGCGAAGAGTTCCAATACTAATGGGGCCAGTAGCATTCAGATTAACTCTTTGAGTCCCAAGGAATGCATCATACGTTCATAGGTTACTGCCTAGAGGTCCAATGAAACGCATGATGCGCCGATTTTACGTCTCTTTTGACTACTCCTTGGGCCTGTGATGCTAAACCTTCTGGGACTCAAAAGAGTTAAACGTCCGTCTTGCCTTTTCTCTGAGCCTCTAACATTAGTTATATTAAGTGTAGCAATCTGCGTACCAGGGCGCTCTGTGTTTGGCACAGAAACTCAGACCAGGAAGTACACAAGCTCTACTGGTGCAGTATTCACACTTCCAACTATTAAACACAATATTCTTACCAACTGTGACAGTATCTAGTTTTTCCATGCCTTCCAAGAGTAAGAATGCCTAACGGAACCAGTGGTGAGATAGTCCTGGTATATCTATTGTGTTCAACAGCACGACCAGTGGTGAGATAGTCCTGGTATGTCTATTGTGTTCAACAGCACGACCAGTGATCAGACTCATCGGATGAAATTAAGTTCATTTATTATAACATAATTTAAGTATCTAGGCACATGGATAACATCAGATGGGTTATGCTTTACTAAGATTTAAAAAAAAAAAAAGAAAAAAACAGAATAGGACAGGCAAAAACTGCATATCATAAAATAAAGAACATCTTAAACAATATATCTTTGTCATTGACGGTTAGAAAAAGAATTCTTGCTTGCTACATACATTCCATACTAACATATGGCTGTGAGTGCTGGACAATCGGTATGCAGTCGAAACAAGTTCTTTAAGCCTCAGAGATGTGGTTTTACAGAAGAATGCTTAAAATACACTGGACCCCGAAGACAACTTATCACAGACATCAGAAGGAGACAGTCATCATTTTTTGGCCATATTATGAGAAGAGGGAAAATAGAACACTGTGACTACTGGAAAGATATGTGAAAGGAGGAATAGAGGAAAACAACAAGAGAAGATTCTTTACAGTCTTGTTGCATCGCATGGAGGTGTGTCAGCACACGAACTTTTACATGCTGCAGGAGATCACAGATTGCGGAGAGGCATAATCGCCCACGCCAGTCGACAAGGCACTAGATAAGAATGATTATAACAACATAATACCAATTCAAACAAGACGCACTGATTTCTATTTCTATAAACTGACTTCAGGTTTATGTTGCTGTGAACGTATGCTTCACCCAAGTACATATAACAGATAGTCATATCTTTTTTTTTTCCTAACGAAGTTTATGCTGTGTTCTCTTTTAGGTGCATCTCAGTTACTCTTAATAAGTGAGTTATTTGCTTTATATGTCGTTGACTCCTCGACTGTCAATAGCCTGGTTACATTCCCAAGTCACGGTCCTTATTCTCCACGCCTCGGCTCATCACGCCTGGCCTAACTGACTCGGGGCCTGTCTGCTCCTGACCTTGGGCTTTTCTCCCCTCTCTCTTTCTTCTTTCTCGTTATCTCCTCTCTTCTCAAAACGTAGGCCATTTGTCGACCCTCACACCTGTCACCCTGACAACTCTCAGCTACCTTTGATTCTGTGGTCATTTGTCTCGCTTTATTTACCGGAAGATTAATATGATTTTCCTGTCTGTCGCTCATATTCTAATCTATGTTTATCATATTCTAATCTATGTTTCTAGCGCTCCAGGTGTCATGCCATTAATCTATGTTTATCATATTCTTATCTATGTTTATCATATTCTTATCTATGTTAGATATATAATTCCTCTCATAATTATATCTCATAAGTTTCTAGCACTCAAGGTGCCATGCCATTAACAAATGTATTGGCCTTGATGTAGGAAAGTTCCTCTCATAATTAATCTCAAGGCGGATCCTGCTTCTCCGCTCACTGCGTCCATTCTTCAGTGTCAGATGCTATGTTGTAACCTATTGTTGCTGGCCTTTAACTTTCCTACAGCATAGTTGTCGGCCTTCAGCTTTCCTGCACAACGTTATGCTATCAGTGCCAAACATGGAAAGTGCCTTCATAAAAAATAAAAATAAAAATAAAAAGCATGACAAAAATTAAATATTTACAAATTATGCTAGGTGTTAACAAGGGAAGACTGGAACGATGATAGGCGAAGAGTCAGCACAGAACCAGTACTAAACTGTATCCGCAAACGACAGATCAAATGGTTTGGCCATGGAAGACGATTGGCAACAATAAATGCACCACAGAGAGCAATGTTGTTCAGATACAGTTTTAACAGAGCCAGATGTCGATCGCGAAGAACAAAGACAGCGAAAATATCAGTCACTAAGTAAAGAAAAAGTAAAAAAAAAAAAAAACTAAAGATCCCTTTTCACGCCTTTCGGTGCATCGGGCAGAGCGTCCCATATTTTTACAGACCATCAGCACTCTGTGGGTAATGTGGTCAGCATTACGTCGGCTGTCTCTACTTTCCCAGGACAGCCCAGCGTGGTACCCATTTTAGGCTGGGTCGACCTGCGACGTCCCATACCACGACACAAATCCACGCAGCCTGCAGTGGGTTTCGATCGCGGTATGCTGGCTTACGAGTCGGACTCGCAACGCCTTAGCCACGGACGCCGCTATCAGTCATTGAAGAGTATTATTTACAAAGCGATCAAAAGCGTCTCTTCTAGAGATCTCTTTTTCTTCACTGACACTGAGGGGCATTCTAGAAGTAGAGAAAGGAAGAAGAAGCAGATCATGCCAGTAGTAACCAGTAAACTTATGGTAAGATGATTTGTACCGGCAGAGTTGAGCAGTTGAACCGAGGAATGAGATGGAGCACGTCTGGGAACATGCCGAGTGCAGTGACGTCAATTCTTCATTAATTCATGACGTCAGTTCTTGATTAATTCATGCATCCATTAAAACATTCGTTAAGGCCTCTGTTGGTTGCATTGTTCCATGGTTGATAGGTCTAACCTCTCCCACCCTCCTCCCTTTTCTTTTGTATTGTCTTTTAAAACTATATTCTATCATAAGTTGTTAGGCGTTTGCCTCATATTGTCTATACAGCCTTCTCGACTTACGACGGATTTCTCTTGTCACTAAAAGATGGTAAATCGAACGTCGTAAATCGAACTCGTAGTAAGTCGATTTGTGCTTTCATCCAAACGAGTTATACACACTTTACATAAAACACAACAGTTCAGCCTGTATACGTACAGTTATTGTACATAATGTCAAAAATAAATAATATTTACTCCATTCGATCAGTTCCTGGAACTTTTCCACCCTAACAATGTATGAATCTTTCTGTGTGTGTGTGTGTGTGTGTGTGTGTGTGTGTGTGTGTGTGTGTGTGTGTGTGTGTATGTATGTCTGTCTGTCTGTCTGTCTGTCTGTCTGTCTGTCTGTCTGTCTGTCTGTCTGTCTGTCTGTATGGTCGTAAATGCGGATGGTCGTTAGTCGCATAAGTCCTAACTCGAGGAGATGAATTATAATTTAAATTTCAGACTAAATCCCGAGTGCAGGTGTTTCGTGAATATATCATTAGGATCGTCGCTGGCGCTTTATAGTTTGTGTTTTCTTAGAAACTCTCAGCTAGCGACCAGTCACACTGCCAGAGAGTCTATGTCGAATGGGATATAGTTAGTTGCCTACCTTTCACAGTCCGTTGCAGAACCAATCCTAGCACTTTTTAGTTGTTTCATTATACTGGACGACTTTTTAGACTTCCGGTCTAAAATGGAGGATTACGTATGGAAGAATGTTACGTTTCAAAGTTATTTTTGCTTCCGACTGCGCTTTGCTAATGTAGTATATATATATGGAGCTGGCCGTTGACTGTTTTACTTTGTTCTTCTTAAAGTCCATACCGTGTGGCGCTTGTAGTCATGTGGTTCCACAACCTTCTGTCTCGTGTAATTTCGGTCAATTTATGCAAAGAAGACTCTCCATCTAACAATGTCAACTTTCCAGCATCTTCTCTCTCGACCTTCCTCTGCTTCTCTTCCCCTTCAACTTTCCTGCTATCACGATGTACTCGTTTTCTTCTTCTCATGATATGACCAAAGAATGTGGATTGTCTCTGTTTGATGTGGCCAGTCAGTTCTCCTTGTGAAGAAAAGATATACAACCGAACGAAAAGTATATAAGCAAGCGTCACAATATAACAAATACAACAAAACATAAACGTTGCGGCTACTGAGCCTTCATCAGCACATACAAATGAAACAATACTACACAGAAACACAAAATCACTTAGCTGGTATCTCGAGGCAGCCGGCTCGGTTCTCAGCAGTTCTCCTTGTGAGTCAGCTTCTTTCAAGACATGTTTATTGCTCATTTTTATTTTATCTGCTCAGTGTATTCTCATAATTCATATTTAAAACCACATCTCTGTCGCTTACAAACAAATTTGAACTAATCAATAAATTTTATGTTCAGTAATTTGTCATTGCTATTAAACTTTCGGCTTTCGATACTACTGTCAAATCAGTGCAGAGCAGCCTGCGGCCAAATCGTCTGTAGCTAGAATCAAACCTGGTAATTCAGAAGTGCAAAGCGCAGTGGCAACGTCTGAGCCAGGGGTGCCTAGTATGGATTATAATAGTGTGCAGTGAAGTGGACGATCCGCTCGTTGTACACACGGGCGCATCATCTGTGGATCAGAGGAAGGAATAAGAAGAATAGTAGAGTATCCGTCGTCATCCTTGTAGTGATGGTGGTGCTGGCACTGGCAGTACTAGTATCAGCAGTGGTAGCAGTAGTAGCAGTAACAGCAGCAGCAGCAGTAGTAGTAGTATTAGTAGAAGAAGTAGTAATAGTAGTAGTGGTGGTGGTAGTAATAGTAGTATTGGTAGTAGTAGTAGTAATAGTAGTAGAAGTGGCAGCAGTAGTAGTAGCAGCAGCGGCAGCAGCAGCAGCAGCAGCAGTAGTAGTAGTAGTAGTAGTAGTAGTAGTAGTAGTAGTAGTAGTAGTAGTAGTAGTAGTATTAGTATTATTATTAGTAGTAGTAGTAGTAGTAGTAGTAGTAGTAGTAGTAGTAGTAGTAGTAGTAGTAGTAGTAGTTGTTGTTGTTGTTGTTGTTGTTGTTGTTGTTGTTGTTGTTGTTGTTGTTGTTATTATTGTAAGGGGCGAAAATACAACAGACAACGATAACTCACTAACTTTCTGACTAACTTTATATTCTTTTATGCTCCTCCTAAAAAAACATTAATGAAATAACTTTTTATTTACAGGGGAAAAAAGAGAAAGAGAGAGAGAGAGAGAGAGAGAGAGAGAGAGAGAGAGAGAGAGAAAGAAAGAAAGAGAGAGAGAGAGAGAAAGAAAGAAAGAGAGAGAGAGATAGAGAGAGAGAGAGAGAGAGAGAGAGAGAGAGAGAGAGAGAGAGAGTTAAAGCGGCAGAGAATCAACTCAACTTAGGGAGAATCGATACAGATTTAGCCAGGACTAAAGCAGATCGATTTAAACCAGACCGTTCTTCGGTGTGGCCATCACTCTGTTGGGACACACATTCTATACGAATTTGGTAACAAGATTGGAATGTTTTCTTCTGTTTTAAATCAACGAATTTCTGAGTTTACGGAAGATTCATTGATTTTGACAATAAAGGCATACTACGAAAGAGGAAACTGGTTAAATAGACTTTCAGAGAATGTCAGATCGCTTAACAGAAAAAGGCTAAACAAGTTTTTGTATTTCTTCTTCTGTTTCTTCTTTCTTTCTCCCTTCTTTTCTTCCTTTCCTTAATTTCTACCGTTCTTTCTTTCATTCTGTATTTGTTATCTCTTTCTTTGTTTCTTTCATTCTTTCTGTCTTTCTTTCTTTCTTTCTGTCTGTCTTTCTTTCTTTCTGTCTGTCTTTCTTTCTTTCTTTCTTTCTTTCTTTCTTTCTTTCTTTCTTTCTTTCTTTCTTTCTTTCTTGCATTTTTTTTATCATCATCTTCATCTTCTTCTTCTTTTTCTTTTTCTTCTCGTTCACCGGCTGTAAACTGCTGTAAACTGCTGCTGAAAGTCCTAACTGTTCGTCCACTTAAGAACTTTAGTCTTGGTCCAGGAAGTGAGTGTTTCGCGCGCATCCATTTGACAAAACTGATCTTTTTTGCCTGCAGACTGTTGGTTTCTTGCCTCTCAAGAATATGCTATCCAGCTCCGATGTCCATCTAAGCCTTCACTGGGGCTTGAACCCTGAACCTCCAGCACTCGAGACGGACGCTATGCCTCGAGACCACGCAGCCTCCAACTGGGCATGATTATCACAGGCCATGGCGATGACGAATACGACCAGCAAGACCTGCTCACGTTCAGAAGAATCGCATCACTACGCTCAAGCAGTGTCGAAGAGACCACGGGTTGCCCATTCAGAATGACCCATCACCCCGTCCGGCTTTTTAAAAAATATTTTAAAACTACAAAGGAAAGTAACACTAATAAAAGTGACCTACTTCAGTCACAGTAATGATTTGGGCAGAAGAATAATGGAGGGTAAGTTTAATAAAATAACAAGAGGCAGGAGACGACGAGCGCGATGGGAGACACGTGGTATATCATGGAACACCACTGGCAAGCGATTTCAGGAATCGGGAATATTGGCAGGGGACCGATTGGCATTCTTGCGGGCCTCGTTAAGAACAATGTTCTTGTGAGACTCTGAAACATGATGATGATTAAAAGAAGATAGAAGATGTTTGATTTATATATATATAGGAGGGGGAGGCATGCCAGCAGAAAAAGGAGAATAATAACAACAACATAATATTAGAAAGAAGAAGAAGTAGGAGGAGGAGGGGAAAAAGAAGGAGAAGAAGATTAGGAGAAGGAGGAGGTTGAGACAGAGAGTGAGATTAAGTGAAAAGGGAGAAGGAGATGGAGACACCAGGTGGAAGGAGAAAGGGTAGGGGAGGAAGAGGAGGAGGTAGAGGAGAATAAGAAGAAAAAGAAGAAGATAAAGAAGAAGAAGAAGAAGAAGAAGAAGAAGAAGAAGAAGAAGAAGAAGAAGAAGAAGAAGAAGAAGAAGAAGAAGAAGAAGAAGAAGAAGAAAAGGAAAAAGAAAAAAAAGAAGATGAGAAGAAGAAGAAGAAGAAGAAGAAGAAGAAGAAGAGAAGAAGAAGAAGAAGAAGAAGAAGAAGAAGAAGAAGAAGAAGAAGAAGAAGAAGAAGAAGAAGAAGAAGAAGAAGAAGAAAAAGAAGAAGAAGAAGAAGAGAAGAAGAAGAAGAAAGAAGAAGAAGAAGAAGAAGAAGAAGAAGAAGAAGAAGAAAATGAAGAAGAAGAAGAAGAGAAGAAGAAGAAGAAGAAGAAGAAGAAGAAGAAGAAGAAGAAGAAGAAGAAGAAGAAGAAGAAGAAGAAGAAGAAGAGAGAAAAGAAGAAGAAGAAAAAGAAGAAGAAGAAGAAGCAGAAGAAAGAAGAAGAGAAGAGAAAGAAGAAGAAGAAGAAGAAGAAGAAGAAGAAGAAGAAGAAGAAGAAGAAGAAGAAGAAGAAGAAGAAGAAGAAGAAGAAGAAGAAGAAGAAGAAGAAGAAGAAGAAGAAGATGAAGAAGAAGATGAAGAAAAAGATGAAGAAAAAGATGATGAAGAAAAAGATGATGAAGAAGAAGAAGAAGAAGAAGAAGAAGAAAAAGAAGAAGAAGAAGAAGAAGAAGAAGAAGAAGAAGAAGAAGAAGAAGAAGAAGAAGAAGAAGAAGAAGAAGAAGAAGAAGAAGAAGAAGAAGAAGAAGAAGAAGAAGAAGAAGAAGAAAAAGAAGATTAGGAGGAGGAGGTTCAGACAGAGTTTAAGATTGAAAAGGGAGGAGGAGATGGAGACAACAGGGGGAAGGAGGGAGGGGAGGAAGAGGAGGAAGTAGAGGAGGTGGAGATAAACGGGGAGAATATAAAGAAGTGAAAAGAAGTGATAACACTGTGATTGTGGTGATAATTTTGATCATGACGATAATGACGGTGAAACTAATAGCAACGAAAGTTCAAAAATGTGATGTTGATGATAATAAACAGAAAAATTGACGAACAAGTTGAGAAACAGAAGCAAATTAAGATCGGAACGAAATGCCAGAAAAAGACGAGAAATAAAAATAACAAAATGATTAATAAATTGTTAACTGGCAATTTCTACGCAAGATAAGTGTCATAGCGGGCCAAGTTAATCAGCAAAAAATCGGTTTAAAAGATGTTCCCGACAATTCCGATAGCCATGAATAGATGATATCGATACGTTCATTATCACAATGGTTTTCACCCCAATGCTTAGTCTCAAAAGTCCGCGTCTGTGGCTTAAGTATTGCGGACGCGCTTCGCAATGCCGGGATGCCGCGTTCGATCAAAGCTGCTGGCCTTGCTCTTTGCGTTGGTTTCGACGGTGATATCGAGAAGCCGACAGCCTAGAAAGCAATGGCAAACTACTGGACATAAATTTGTCTAGAAAAACTACAACAGTTGAAAAATGCCTTGGTTGGTTCAGCAACGTCATAGAAATATGCATTATATATTATTTGAAAAGGGCTGTTATATTACGAACCAAGCGGTGTTGGGGCTAGACACTCGGCTGTGGATCGCAACGTTGCTGGTTCAGATCCTGACGACGGCAGACTTTTCAGGCTTTGTTCTAGCCGGCATGATTTTGACAACATCATCTACCAAGTGCCGATTGCTTAAAAAAAAATATAGGTTTAGCCCTATGTTCACGGCTGCGATTGGTCTGTAAAAACATGGGTGCTGGTCCATGCGCCCGATGCGCCTAAGGCGTGAATAGGAATCTTTACTTTTACATTTTACCTATGCGCACACTATGCTTGATGGCGGGGTAAAGGATCCTTCACCTTTCTTACTTTATTTTTTTTTAAATTATATTTACGTCTCTTTCGGTTCATTATTATTATTATGCTCTTACATTTGGCTTGGTCCCATTAAGCATCCCCCCCCCCCCCCCACCCCCGGCTGCCTACAAAATATGTGATGATTTCGCCAGACTTTGTAGAGATGGTAGACGAGATCCTAGAAACGGAATTGAACGAATGTGTCCGTTACTTAAAAAACTCAGGATAACTTCACATAGATTAATTTTTCTACTGTGTGAGATGGATGGAAATGCCAAAGTTCATTTTGCTAGCTAGCTCATTGATTTCCAGCCGCAGGGAGTTGGGGTATCAAACTATTTAGGCCATCGCATTTTACAATAGCTGTAATTGCCAATCCAGTCGGAGATTTTAAATATAGGATTTGAATGAAACGGAACAAGACAGCTTTTTTAGAGAAAAAGAGGGACGGGGTGGGGTGGGGGTGTGAGAGGGCGCTACATCGGTTAAGAGGATTGAAGGCAGAACTGAAAAGATGGCACAAGATGAAAACCTTGCATGGGTCTGTTGGGGGTATGTTCTCTGTTGTGGGAATAGGGGAAGAATAAGGAGGAGAGAGATAAGGAAAACGATACACATTTCAAGTTTTTATTATTAAGGAAAAAAAAAAAGATATTATGTTTGTTTAGGAATTTTAAATCATAAAGTGATACAGATATAACGTTAAGCCAATAAACATACTAGAATAGAATAATGTAGTTAGAGATTCCAATGCATTAACTTCTTCTTCTTCTTCTCTTCTTCTTTCTTTCTTTCTTTCTTCTTCTTCTTCTTCTTTTTCTTCTTCTTCTTCCTTCCTCCCTCCCTTCCTTCCTTCCTTCCTTCCTTCCTTCCTTCCTTCCTTCCTTCCTTCCTTCCTTCCTTCCTTCCTTCCTTCACTTCTTCCTTTACTTCCTTCTTCATTACTTCTGTGACTTCCTTACCTTCCTTCCTTCCTTCCTTCCTTCATTCCTTCCTTCCTTTCCCTTCCTTCCTTCCTTCCTCCTGCCCTCTCCATTCCTCCCTCCCTCCCTCCATCCCTACCTCCCTCCCTTCCTTCCTTCCTTCCTTCCTTCCTTCCTTCCTTCCTTCCTTCCTTCCATTCCTTCCTTCCTTCTCTTCCTTCCTTCCTTCCTTCCTTCTGCCTTCCTCCCTTCCTTCCTTCCTTCCTTACTTTCCTTCCTTCCTTCCTTCCTTCCTTCCTTCCTTCCTTCCTTCCTCCCTTCCTTCCTTCCTCCCTCCCTTCCTTCCTTCCTTGCTTGCTTGCCTTCTTTCTTTATTTTCTTTTTCACTTTCTTTACTTTTCTTCTTCTTCTTTCTTGCTTTCTTTCTTTCTTTTCTTTCTCTCTTTCTTTTCTTTCTTTCTTTATTTTCTTTCTTTCTTTCTTTCTTTCTTTCTTTCTTTCTTTCTTTCTTTCTTTCTTTCTTTCTTTCTTTCTATTTTTCTTTCTTTGCTTTGTTTTCTTCTTTTTCTTTCTTTAAATTTTATCCCTCTGTTTCTTTGTTTCTTTGTTTCTTTGTTTCTTCTTCTTCTTCTTCTTCTTCTTCTTCTTCTTCTTCTTCTTCTTCTTCTTCTTCTTCTTCTTCTTCTTCTTCTTCTTCTTCTTCTTCTTCTTCTTCTTCTTCTTCTTCTTCTTCTTCTTCTTCTTCTTCTTCTTCTGCTTCTTCTCCTTCTTCTTTTATTTTTCTTCTTCGTTGTCTTCACTTTCATATTATTGCCCCCCCCCCCCTTTCCCCTTCTCTCTGGAACCCCAGTCTAGCTATATTATTTGTGTATTGTTACCTCTTGTTAGGAGCTTACTAAAAAAAAAACCAGGCATTCCCACATGCCACTTTCCCTGTCTATAGAACCTCTTTGAAAATACTTAGCAATGGCTGCCTTTTTTTGACAGTCATTGACCCCGTTCTCCGCAGAAAACAGAAACAATTAGAGATGTCGTGACCAATGATCACCCTTGCAGTCTTTTATTCCTGGATGCCCTGGGAATTATTTAGTCGAGTCGTTGTCGGATCTAGAACCTAGAGGATTTAATATTGACCCCTGAAAGTGACGTCATGAAGCTCGGGGATACGTTACTCCCCCCACTTGATAGAGTCTGGTTGGTTAAACAAGGGCCCAATATAAAACATGGAGAGTGAATTAGCTTCTTAGAGATGAGTAGTGGGGATTTTAAATAGGATGGGGTGTGGGGGGGGGGGCGACAGAGAAAAACTTTAGGGACATAACCAAAGGTTAGGGAATGATGGGGACGGCGTTTGGAGAGAGAGAGAGAGAGAGAGGAGAGCGAAGAGAGAGCGGAGAGAGAGACTGAGAGAGAGACGAGTTACGAGAGTAGATAGAGAGAGAGATGAGTGATAGAAGAGAGAGAGGGGAGAGAGAGAGAGAGGTTGTTTATATAGAAGCATAGAGAAAGAACTCACTAGTAAAACGCATTTCGAAAAAAATGTCTAGTAGTTTGTTTTTTGTTTTTCCCTGAACGTGAGAGAATGCGTATGAAAAAGAGTTTACACATGCACATACACACTCACACACGCATATATGGATGTAGGGACGGGCAGACGAGAGGGTGAAAGTAGAAAGACATAGGAAATTAAATTTTTTAAGGAAAACAGTATTTACCAACTGTGTTGTTTAGATTTATTCCCCTTTTGCAGAAAAATAATATAACTTCAATCCTTTCCGCCAATATTTGTCTCCTTTATGTTGACTCAAAGACAGGTAGATGTCAAGACCGACCTCTACTACCGATATTAAAGATTCAGTTGTCCCAAGCAGACTTGGGATGATTGCATAGGTATTGAGTGGGACTCGTGGGGAACAAAAATGCCATTGGTGTCGTAGTTGGTGTGGAGGGGGCGAAACGGGCCACACAGGAAAGGGAATGAGAATGAAGGAAGACATGATTGCAGAAAGGACAAGAGCTAATCGTCTGAAAAGAAACAGACTAAACACAAATGTTTTTACCAATGGTCTTGCAATCCCATGTTATAATTGTGGAAGACTTTTCCTAATGCGGGCGGGTCTTGCTAGTCACACTCGCCATCGCCATATGCTGTGAGTCGCGTGCCTCTTCATAGTGCAACACAATCGTCTGGAAAAACGGAAAGGTGCCAACCTGTTAACGATTTCAGATATTTATATCATGTGACTAAATATGAAAAATTTTATAACGCATATTTTAAATTTGTTTCACTGAAAATCTGTTAAGAAAGCGATAATCTATTATGATAAACGTTGTATAATGCGATGCATAAGATTATCAGAAATTGTAATCTCCTTAACTTTAAAAAAAGTCAATGTGAATATAAGTCGCCTTTTGAGAAAATCAAAATGGCAGCTACGTATTTGCATTCTGCATCTCATTATCATCCGGTCACGTGGTTATTCGTCACAAAAGGCTGACAGTCTCGTCCTTCATTCCGTTCTTTTGTGTTTGCTTGTCTGTGTGTATGTGTGTGTGTGTATATGTGTGCATGTGTGTCTGCCTGTGTGTCTGTGTGTACATGGGTGTGTATGTATGCATGTATGTGGTGTGTGTATGTGTGTGTCTATGTGTGTGTCTGTATGCATGGATGCCTGTATGTATGTATGTACGTATGTACGTATGTACGTATATATGTACGTATGTACGTATGTACGTATGTATGTATGTATGTATGTATGTATGTATGTATGTATGTATGTATGTGATGTATGTAGGTATGTATGATAATGTATTGTATGTATGTATGTATGTATCGTCTGTATGTACGTATGTCTGTATCGTATGTATGTACGTATAGTATGCATGCATGAGGCATGTATGTATGTATGAGTATGTATGTAAGTACGTATGTATGTTATGTATGTATGTATGTATGTATGTATGTATGGATGTATGTATGTATGATGTAGTATGTATGCTGTATGTATGTAGTATGTATTGTATGTATGTAGTATGTATGTATGCATGTATGTATGTATGTGTGTATGTGTGTATGTATGTGGTATGTATGTGTGTATGTGTGTGTAGTATGTGGGTGTGGTATGTGGTGTGGTGTGTGTGTGTGGGTGGGTGGGTGGGTGGGTGGGGGGTGGGTGGGTAAGGTCGGTAGGTAGGAGGTAAGCAGGCAGGCAGGGGCAGACAGGCAGACAGGAGTAGGCAGGTAGGTAGGTAATTTATGTATGACTGTGTGCATGCAGACATGTATATGTGAGTATAGAGTGTTGTTTGTTATGTGGAATATGTAGTGTATTATGATCTGTGTGTGTAATAAAGTGTATTGGATGATAGGTATGTATGTTCTGAATGTGTTGTGGGTGTGTGTAAATCGAGGTGTGACGTTGTGAGTGCTGCGTGGGCGTGTTGTTGTGTTTGTTGTCTTTGTTGGTGTGTGTGTGTAATGTGTAAAACAAGCATAATAGAGATCCCAGATTACCACCAACACTTTTGTGTTTTATTCTTCATATTCATAATTTTTTTTTTTCTTCATATTCATAATATGCCTATCTGATATATAAACATAAACATGCTTTATTCACAAAATACAACTGGTATGTGAAAGAATGGGTGGGGTTGGATGGAAAGGTACGAAATGTTACGACGGGCCTAGCAATTGTGCACAAATTTGTGACCCTTTGAAATTAAAGTCCATGCTTTCGATCTGCCCTGGGCAACCCGACAAGGGTGTCTCAGAGTATTGAATCCAGTCCATTAAACCTGTGCCCTCTGTTAACGGTCTCTAATAAGGTAACCGGTGGGACGTACTAGTTCTCTCCAAATCAATTTGTTTCCACTTTTTCACTGCCTGTTTAGGTCTACAGCTTTTTCTTAGCATTCACTGAGCTGGTAAACTCCGGACGGATAACGTCTGGTTGTTTCTGTCACTTCTGGGATATTGCGTCTTAGATTTCAGAACTTGAGTTTTGCTTGCACATCGCGTTTAACAGATCTAGCTTATTTCGTTTGCAGACTGTTGGTGTTTACCACTCTCAAGGCAGATGCAGCTTTCTGACGTCGAATGAAAGCACCGGTAAATGTTTCTGTGTGTCGCCATCCTCTACAGTTTATTAAGTATGCTAGATTTTAAGATTTTATAGCGGCTAGTTTCAGGCTGTTAATCATGTTTGGGACACGGGCTAGGTTTAGGCTGTTAATCATTGTTGGACACGGCTAGTTTTAGGCTGTTGTTAAGCATCTGTTGGACACCGGCCTAGTTTCAGGCTGTTCATAGATTGTTTGGACACGGCTAGTTTTTAGACTGTTTAATCATTGTTGGACCACGGCTAGGGTTAGGCTGTTTAATCATCGATTGTTGGACAAATTCGAATTCGCCAGATAATTAGAGCGTTAATATGCAAATCTTTGTTTTGGACCTTAGAATGATGAAAAAAAAATCCCATCCGGGGCCAATCAACAAGTGTCAATCTTCATCTTAACAAGCCGCGCGCACCCTAAGCCAATGGCAAAGTAAGTATTATAGTATTATATTCTTGTGTTTATTCACTCGGTTGGTCTTGGTAAGTAAGTAAGTCTTCTTTCAGACTCGACTTTCCGTCCTTTTTGGGGATGACATTTTTTGTTGCTGAAGCCTACCCCTGGCTCTTGCCAGGGGCCGCAATTTTAGCCCGGCCATAAATATGGTCTAAAGGCTAACGGGTTTTTGGGGCCTCTC
>CAJHNH020004673.1:0-34070 GCA_905116865.2 Candidula unifasciata | reverse complement strand
TGATTTGGAATGAAGCGACACATTAAAAACAGACATTTTTGGTTTGTTCACTTTGTTTCTGTCAGCGACAGACGATATTTGCCCTTACAAGGTAGTGCCAGAATATTTACACATTCTTACTGTGTATACACGCAAGCAAACATAGTGTTTGTACATGTATACATACATAACCATACATACATACATACATACATACATAACATACAAGACATACATTACAATACATACATAAATACATACATACATACATACAGAACATACATACATACCTACATGCATGCATGCATGCATGCCATACATACATACATACATACATATGCATACAACATACATACATACATACATACATACATACATACATACATACATACATACATACATACATACATGCATACATGCATGCATGCATGCATACATACATACATACATACATACATACATACATACATACATACATACATACATACATACATACATACATACATACATACATACATACATACATACATACATACATACATACATACATACATACATACATACATACATACATACATACATACATACATACATACATACATACATACATAACATACATACCAGTCATACATACATACATACATACATACATACATACATACATACATACATACATACATACATACATACATACATACATACATACATACATACATACATACATACATACATACATACATACATACATACATACATACATACATACATACATACATACATACATACATACATACATACATACATACATACATACACACATACATACATACATAAGTGACTCCTAGGGTATGAAAGGACATGAGGCGGGAGAACTGGCGAGAGACCAAGTTTCTTTCAGGCAGACTGTGTTTAGAGTGAGGTTCTGCAAAGGACCTGCTAAATGATGATGATGATTGATATATGTAATATTTTGAAGTGAGCATCTTAGGAAAGTAAGTTTGTGATGTTGTACTAAGGCATGAAAGCTTTATGGCAGCTAAATATTAGTCGTGAGAACACATCAATTAGATAAATTGCCCACGTCAGGTCTTCTGAAATCATCTGTAGAAATAATGGCCTCCTCAATATGATAATGAGTTTGAATAAATGATACAGACACTATGATATGGGCAGACAGAATAGATTTTAAAAAGTAAGTAAAGTAAAAGTCCCTTTTTCACGACTTTAGGTAAATATATTGGGAATATAAGGCTAGACCTTTATTTTTATAGACCAATTTGCACTTGGTGGGTGATGTGGTTAGCATCATCCCGGTCGCCTTTACTTTCCATGACTACAACTGGTACCCACTCAAGACTGGGTCGACCTGGTAGTCAAGGTCATAAAAAATTAACAGTCTGGCTCCGTCAGGACACGAACTAACGACATTCCGATCCGCAGGCGGGCGTCTAGGCGTCAGCTCCACAGCGACTCCTAGAATGGATTTAATGCGGAATTGAAAAACGTTTTTCAACTCGTAAGAATACAATCTGTCATGGATTGTTTGAGAGGACACTAGTTATTTATGTCATCATTGCGTCGCGTAGCTTTAGGATGGAAAGTAAATAATCAGATATGTATCACCTTTTCAAGACAACTAACAAAAAACAAACAATTCGGCATTTAACCTTCATCGGCAGAACAACGACAAACAAAAGGCGACACATAAATCAATGACTCTAAAGAGATGAGCTGCGTTGAGTCAAAAACTGACATCACAGCACTCAGTGGATTCTCACATACCCAGTCCTCTTCATCTTCAGCAGCCAGCGCAAAGTTCCAAAGCTAATGGTACCGGTCTTAGTCCGGTTATATGTCTTTCTTGCCTTGAGTGTAGTGGACCAGCCAGACCCTCTGGTCACTTGTGTCCAGTTTCTCTTGTGTTTCTTTAATTTTTCCCAAAAGACTTTGACCACATCCACCTTGGCATGTAGCAATTCACCAGCCAGTGTTTTAGATCCAGCAAATCTGTCTGCCTATTTTCAGTTTTGCAACAGTCTCATCATTTCGATATTCGGCTGAATTAGTGAAGCAGTGTCTGTCTCTCAGAACAAATCAAGCAGGAAACCAACTATGCTAGATATGCTAGACGTGCAAATCAATCTTTAGCACTCCTGTGTTAACTGATTTGGCATAGTTGTTTTGTTCTAGGCATGAATAAATTAGTGACAAGAAACGCGTGGATTTACTGAGAAAAAATTAATTAGTTGTAGAAACCAGTCATAATGGATAATGTTACAGGTATGGGGAATATATATTATGGACCGAAGATAGCAAATGACACACTGTCAGGTGTAAGAGCATTTAAACGGAGACATGACTGTGAAGTGTTTTTCAAATATGTGTGAACAAATAAAAAGAATAGTATGAAGTATTCAAAACATGTGTGCTACTGAAAAGAATAGCATCTAAGCCTCGCGATTTTACTGTGCGAGACGGATCACCGATGGTCATCATAGATGTGTTATTTTGTGGCTTTTTAAAAATCAGATGAAATTACATTTATTTGTAGGAATGTGCTTGCGAGGATATGAACATTTTCTGCCAAGAGTTAAACCTGACGTCACTTCCGGTACTTGTAGCTAGAAATATTTCCAGACTTGAAAATCTCATACTGGACGTAAGTTATCATCATCATCCTCACTATCATCATGTACCCTGCCGATAATGCATCTCAGACTATATTTCCTATTCGACGCATAACTATACAAAAGGATGATGTTGTGTTGGTGGCACAGTTAAAAGTAACGTAAAATAATTAAATATTGTTCTTCCAGGTATACTTTGCAGAGAGTTGCTCTTTGTGGATGATGCTGTAATTACCATCGACTCAGAAAAGGAACCGCAATATTTACTGTCAGCATTTGCTCATGCATGTTGTGAATTTCACAGTTTTATAAGTAGCAAGGATGACTGCAGGACTAAAGAGGCTTGATAGAAAACCCTAGATAAGTAATGTCACGTGGCATTGTATTCGGGAATGAAAGACATTGAAGTTTGCTATATGCAATGCTACAACTAAGAAACATAAAATCAGGACTAAAGAAGAATACGACAAGAAAGATAAGCAAATTAAAGGTTCAAGGTTAAAGCAAAAAATCTTGTCTATCGGAGCTGTGTTCTCAGCACTCTACTTTATGACACTGAAACTTGATCGACTTATTAGTACTGGAAGAAAAGACTATATAGCTTTCAGATGCGATGGCTAAGAAAAATAACTGACGTTAAGATCTATACAAGATCACAAACACTGGGCTATTTAAATCAACAGGTTATAATGCGTCTCAGAAGTCATTCCCGCACACTTTAACAAATATCTGGAGATCTTCTGTACAAGTCAACACGAATTTAGCTTGCAGCTTTAGATTTATCATTTCTTATGAATTCATCATTTACAATTGCACATATGTTACTGTTTTCTTAAAGCGATGAATTTCTCTGATCTTGGTTTGACAAGTACTTTGCGTACCCATAAAAAATAGAATATACAGTAACTGACGCACGCGTGGAGGTTGTTTTTAAATAAGTTCACACGTGCAGCGATGCGTGGATATTATTTTGCTAGCATATCCCGCATACATTAAAACATTCTATTCATCTAACCCACAGGAGGCTAATTCTGCAGATGACGACCTGAGATTGAAACGCGTATGAAACGCGTGAAATGTGATGTTTTGGAAAGTTCCCATTACTCAGTTAACTGCAAAAATGTTGTCTGTTTGCCTTGAATCTGTGTCATGCGTATTCTGCAAATAAGACAAACCGAAACTTAGATGTTTGTTCACGAGAAACAATCTTGCTTACAAGGACATGATTATTAACAGGTTGCACGCCTAATTTCAACAACTGACACCGAGCGGCTACTGCGTTACATATTTCTTAAGTTGGGCACAACTTCTGGAACAGACTATAGACAGTTTTCGGAAGACCAAGATGGCTAGAACACAACTGAAGGATGGAGGACATTATGGTCTCCAAGGAGATCCCTATGGTGAATTACAGATGGGTGGATGGTTTTGAGGTCAGCCTCTGCTTTAATATAAAGATGTGTGCAACTATGACATGAATGATATATGTATGGAGGTATATTTCTGGTAACAAAATCCCATAGACAGTTCTTTGTGGAAAGGGGGGGGGGGGGAAATCAGGTAGGGAGTGGGAATAAAGGAAACAATGACTGTAGATTGACTGAGAGCTGAGCATCTGAGAATAAGCACGATAAATGGTTGCAATGGCAATTAAGGCCATTTTTTATTAGGGCTGTACCGAATAGTGATTTCCACTATTCGGCCGAATACGAATAGTGGGACCAACTATTCGGCCGAATACGAATAGTGTATCATCATCATCAGGTGACTTGCCGACTGGCGTGTGCGATCATGCCTCTCCACAATCTGCGATCTCCTGCAGCATGTATCACTTCGTGTGCTGACACACCTCTATGCCATGAAACAAGACTGTCAAGAATCTTCTATCGTTGTCTTCCTCTATCCCTCCTTCCACAGATCTTTCCAGTGGTCACCAAATGTTACATTTTCCCTCTTCTAATAACATGGCTGAAAATGACGACTGTCTCCTTCTGATGTCTGTGATTAGTTATCTTCGGGCTCCCGTCTCTTTCAAAACCATCGTTCGCTCGGCCGTTCGTTCGATGTAATTTAAACGCACCTTCATATTCTCGTTAGCAATATCTTCAAATTTGATTTGGGCGAAGACATCCTGAAAAAACAAAAAATGCATGATCTCTCTCTTTCTCCCTCTCTCTCTCTCTCCCTCACACAGACACAGACTCTCTCTCACACACACACACACACACACACACACACACACACACACACACTGCGGTTGGCATGTTATGCAGTTTGTACCACGCAACCGGGTCGCAGTTTCCCCCGCTTCAACAGACTAAGGCAACAGAAACTATTGTGAGAGCGTTATTTCGGTCCATCACAGTGTATGCAGAAACGGGAGTAAGGTAACCACTATTCGTATTCGGCCCGACTGCAACTATTCGGCCGAATACTGAATAGTTATTAGGTCCACTATTCGGCCACGAAGCGAATACGAAGCAAATATTTGGTACAGCCCCATTTTTTATCGTGGAAGACTTTTCCTGCTAGACTCACTCACTTATCATGTGGGATGTGATTCTCATGCCTGCCAATAGCAGATCCTAACACTATCGTCTGGAAAGGCAATTACAACAACTTTCCTTTGGGTAAGTCATTGAGTAACCTGTTGTAATGTTTTGAATATTTACATTTGTTTTCCTCACAGAATAATGAAATCACTTCAATACCAGCTGGCAGTTTACCCGCCAATTTACGGGAAATCTCAATGACCTACGTTCCAATCACAACCATCGATGACGACGCTTTTGCCGGGTCCACCTCCACACTGGAAACCTTGACCTTTCAGGGTTCTCGCTTCAGCCGTATCCCTGATGCCTTCCGCCACTTGACAGTTCTCAAACACTTAAACATTGAAGATACCATCATTCAAGACTGGAACCCCGAAGCCATGAGAAACATTGGACCAACAATTGACACTTTCTACCTGAATAATGTAGGCATGACTGTTTGGCCTACGTGGATTCAGTATTTTACTGCCATGATAGCGTTGAATATAGACGGTTCTAAAATTTCTTTAATCCCGGACAACGCATTAGACCCGCAGATCAACACATTAGAAAGTCTTTCCATCAACAACGGAAGCTTGTCTTCAGTTCCAAAGGCGTTGTCCAAACTCAAAGCCCTAACATCACTGGACCTAAGCAACAATCACATAGTGGATGTGTCATTTCTGCCACAGCTCTGTAATCTCTCTTCTCTATCTATATATAATAACAGAATCGCCAATGCAAGTGTGTTAAGTAATGCATTAAGGGCTTTTGGTGACTCCATGTATGACTTAGAGACAGGGAATAATCTTCTAACTGCTATACCAGATTTCTCTTCTCTCACAAAAGTAAGTGTGATAGATCTAAGTCGCAACAGAATTTCAAACCCACATTCTGGGCTAATTCCCATATCTGTTTATGATATTGACTTCAGTTATAATTTTCTTCCTACTATTCCATCCGTCTGGCCCATAATGCCAACAGTAACGGAAATGAAATTGTCAAACAACATTATAACTACGATCCAAGCCATTTATTTTAATAACTGGACTTATCAAGTAGAGCTTAGCAACAACCTAATCACAGAGCTGAGTGATAACAGTTTTCCTCCATATTCTACAGTTAGAGCTTTGTATTTGAAAAATAATCCAGTAAAAAGAATTTCTAACAACGCATTCAGAAATTTGCCTCAGCTCATAGACCTCGATCTTGGAGGGTCAAAACTGACGCGCCTTCCACTACAGCTGGCTTCTATAACCACTTTGACCAGCTTGGACATGAGCGACTCTATCTACCTGGTGTGTACCTGTGTAGAGAAGTCTTTACAGCCATGGATTCAGAAACTGATGCAAGTATACGGGGATTGTGGTAAGGGCTCCATACAGTATTTCTTTACGTCGCTAAGTCCGGGTTGTCCTGATTAGATCTAGAGACTTCTTAGAATAAATCGAATTAATTGACCTTTATTCGGGGCAAAAAGGGTAATCTGCATATAGTCATTCTTGTCTCAATATGCATTTGGTAGAGAGGAGAAGGCATGAATGATTTCTATTCCGATTCTGATTCCTTTTGAGAAAAAAAAAAATTAAACGGTCGACTACTTTCAGACTGCTGCTAGCTAGCCGAGGCTGCTAACAGTCTCCGCCTATATTTGTGGTCTGGGTTATTTGGGTCACTTTCGTGACTAAATTTCTATTATTTGAGGCTTTCGAGTCAGACCGCTAGTCTTCCACCCTGTTGTTATCTGTGTATTTCTTTCCTTTTCTTACTTGGTGTTTCCTCTTGGTTGCATCTCCCTTTGATTTGGTCCGGTGTATTTCGTAGAATTATTTCTACACGCGTGGGTACTAGTATTAGGGTGGCAAGTGGCACTTTTGCTTTTATAACATTCTATTGGCTACTCTGTATATGGCACATGCCCATTAGCAGGCTTTCTTGATGCTTGGAACAGGCAGAGAGAGTGGTAGACGACAGAGAGAATGGTAGACGACAGAGAGAGAGAGTGGTAGACGACAAAGAGAATGGTAGACGACAGAAAGATTGGTAGACGACAGAGAGAATGGTAGACGACAGAGAGAATGATAGACGACAGAGAGAATGGTAGACGACAGAGAGAATGGTAGACGACAGAGAGAATGGTAGACGACAGAGAGAATGGTAGACGACAGATAGAATGATAGACGACAGAGAGAATGGTAGACGACAGAAAGATTGGTAGACGACAGAAAGAATGGTAGACGACAGAGAGAATGGTAGACGACAGAGAGAATGGTAGAAGACAGAAAGAATGGTAGACGACAGAAAGATTGGTAGACGACAGAAAGAATGGTAGACGACAGAGAGAATGGTAGACGACAGAGAGAATGGTAGACGACAGAAAGAATGGTAGACGACAGAAAGATTGGTAGACGACAGAAAGAATGGTAGACAACAGAGAGAATGGTAGACGACAGAGAGAATGGTAGACGACAGAAAGAATGGTAGACGACAGAAAGATTGGTAGACGACAGAAAGAATGGTAGACGACAGAAAGAATGGTAGACGACAGAGAGAATGGTAGACGACAGAGAGAATGATAGACGACAGAGAGAATGATAGACGACAGAGAGAATGATAGACGACAGAAAGAATGGTAGACGACAGAAAGAATGGTAGACGACAGAGAGAATGGTAGACGACAGAGAGAATGGTAGACGACAGAGAGAATGGTAGACGACAGAGAGAAAACGACTGAGAACAAAAAGAGTTGCATGGCATTAGACCACAATGTAGACCACGATGACGGATGAGAGGTAGTATACAGGTAGACCTACAAACTAAAGATATGGAACGGCAGTTAAATGCATTGAAATGATACAAGTGAACATAAAATGGGATGCGCTCAAGAGGAGTGGAAAAAAATGTTAGGGCAACCACTAGTATCAACGGTTACAAGACCGAAAGCATGGCGTTTAACTGGACATATTCTGAGAAGAGACAAACAGAGAATCACCCAACAGACACTAGAAACAGGTGGATTAAGGACTTCCAAAAGAAACGATTAAGTCGAAGATTAAGGAAAGAAGCCGAGGGTGTTTTTTGTACAATGATAGGAAATTGATTGCACTAGACAGAGCGAACCCTACATGGCCGATATTAGCACAGCAGGACAGTAAATAAATTAATGAAGATCTACAAAACATGGAGCCACCAACTGGAAGGAGATGATCAATCACAGAGCTACATGTAGGCGGGTGATATCTGTATCAATGAGCTTCAATTGATCAGCATGCTGAAGACGACGTCTTTAACTTGCTATGGGGAAAGTGCAGAAAGTGTGCAGAAATACCAGAGAATGGGGATGTTAATTTTGAGTCATTCATTCAACTTTAGAAATAAATTAAAACTGTTTTATTATAATTCGTCAATTGAATTATACATTTTATATTACAACAAAACTGGGTTGTTATGATTGGCCTGGTCAATGTATGTCTTCGGTATGTAGCTAACAACCGCGCCCCAAATATCCTGACATAGAACGTCTGGGCACCTAATTATGAGAGGAGAATGCCTTTACACGACAACTGTTAGGTATGGACACCTAATTCTTGACATCCCAAGGGCTGTATTAATTATCAGAATACCTTTACACGACAACTGTTATCAGTCATAATCTTTGATAAGAAAACAATCTACTTTCTTTGGTCACTCCACGAAAAATAGAAAACGTAACTACTTTCTTGACTGTCGGAAAGTTGGCGGAGAGAAGAGATAGAGGGAGACCAAGAAAGAAAATGCTATACAGTTTGACATCATGGCATGGGAGATTTCCTGTTTGTCAAAACTGACTGAAAGTTTACGAGAGAGGCGTTTGTGGACAAACATTACTACCAGCGCCACACTGCATGGACTATGAGAAGAAGAAGATGGTGCCTGCTTGTCCCTTACAACAGTGTTCGTCAACATTTTTAAACCCACAGCCCATCAAAACAGGAGAAATTGTTTCGAGGCAAACCTTGCAGCTAATCAAACACGAAACAAAAACAAATGTAGGTCGAGGTTAACTTATTCAATCCGGAGTTACAAAATGTTAACTTTGAGCTAATGAGACATCTGCTGCTTACAAATCTGATGTCTCTGGAGCATTGTTTCTGACAGACGAAGCGTTTATACTAACATCTATTTTATTTATCTATTTGGTTTTAATTATTAAAACGCCTGAGAAAGTCTTTTCATATAAACATGTTAATCCTACAAACTGGAAGAGAAAAACCACATGCCCTATATCTTTACACGTTAAAGCACACAATTTTGGGACCCATCTGGAGTTTTCCGCGACGCAACAGTGGTCTGCAAAGCAAAGGTTGAAACACTGCTGTACAAGACGACGCACACCACCTGCAGTGATGGTTGCGAGGTTTAGTGTCCATTACATTAGTTTACCATTGTTGTCTCAGCCAACGACACTAATATATAGAAGAATAGGTAAAGTCAATGGCCCTTTTCCTAGCCTTCAGACGTACTGGGCATATAGGGCTAGACCTCAATTTTATAGATCCATCAGCACTTGGTGGGTGATGTGGGCAGCATCCAGTTGGTCACCTGTACTTCCTAGGACTGCACCTGGTACCCACTCAAGGTTGGGGCCACTTGGGAGACAAGGTCATTTTTGAAACAAATCCGGCTCTGTCAGGATCTGAAACCACGACCTTCCGATCCGCAGGCGAGCGTGTAGCCGCTACACCACGGTGACTCCATATATAGTAAAGGACTCTTTTTGTATGGGACACATGATGCAACACCTGATGCTAGTCATTTGGCACTCTTGGGCGATGTGGTAAACATCTGTTACCCAGTTTATGCTGGGTTGACTCGGGGGCCACGATGTCAATATTTTTATTTTTCAGAACCATCTTAGTCGGTGTCGATCGCAAAACTTTCGGGTCCATACACGCGCCTCTAGCCGCTACACTACGGCGACTATCAAACGACATTTTTACCGTTGTTAAAATTAACATACCGCTGTTTGCAGCCAAATCTCCAGTAGCTGCTCATTTAAAATCCCGATATTTGAGGACTGTGAAACTGAGTCCACAACAACTTAAACACAGACGAAGCAAGGGAAAATATTTAACACACACACACAAATTGCAGATTAAGAAACTTCACGAATGAGACCATAGCAACAGTAACAAACAGGGAGATAATACATGTGCCAGTCGTGTGCTCTATGCAGTTTGAGGTAATTAAATATTAAAGAGATAAGTAATGTAAGTATTGCAATCATCTACGTTTGCTAGGGATCGATTCATGCAGTGTGTGGTTTAGAAAAAGACGTTTGTATTAACTTTCAAACAGTAGTAGGAGAGTCACACTGTGCAAGAGAATGGGGTTCATCACGAAATAACCCCATAGTTGGCAGTGGATACAAGGGGGACAGTCTCCATTGTAGAGACAAAACAGTTTTTCTTTTATTGAAAAAAAGAACACTTTATGTTGTTCCTTATAAGTAAATAGAATGTCAGCGGACTGTGTTCACTTGTTTGAAAGACATAACTAAATAGGTAGGGAAAGTTTTGAGGTCATTGAAATAGATTTCAAACAATTTCATGTTGTGTTGTTGAGTTTTAGAACCTGTATGGCGTCTCTTTATTGTCCTGTTTTGTTGCTTGTTTGTTTTGCATTCGCAGGCTGTAAACTCCGGCAGAAAGGGCTGATTTTTCATCCATTTCTGGGGTTTGGCTTTGTTCCAGCACTGCAGTTTTGCGTGCACATGCGTTTTACAGATCTGATTTATTTTTATGCAGACTGTTGGCTAACTGTCTTTGAACAGATGCAATCCAAAAATTTTTTAAAGACGTGGAGCAGAGTGTGTATGTTTGTGTGTGTGTATGTTTGTGTATGTGTGTAGGTTTGTGTATGTTTGCGTGTGTGTATGTTTGTGTGTATATATATGTATCTTTGTGTGTGTGTGTGTGTGTGTGTGTGTAGGCTGTGTTAACGACAATGCATTGTCATTTTTAAAAAATTGCGACAAAAAATTAGTTTTATTGTAATTTTTTGTTTGTTTCACATACATGATATATAAAGCTTCCTTACCTCTTAAATATCTGAGAGTGTGTAGAAATATATAGATATATAAAATTCGTGTACACATACATACATCCTGCGTTCATATACTAGCGTGTCAGCATACTATCTAATACTTGCTAAGGAAGATCGCTGATTGTGGCGAGGCATGATCGCTCGCGCTAGTTGGCAACGGAAATTATTATGGCGAAATGTATTTACTACACACTTAAAGAAAGTTTCTCCTCTCCCCAGATGTTTGTTTAAGGGTTCTGAGCCCCAGCCACTATCCTCCCCCCCCCCCCTTCCCTTTCCTCCCTACCTCCCACCCACCCATCCAAAGTCAGTGTAACCTCAGCTGGGGCGCCTAAATTGCGTAACAAAGTTGTTACTATATTACTCATTTTAAATATCAAGAATTCCTATGCAATTAAACTCTTCATGTACAAAGACACAGATGTCTATTACATACCACTATATCATCATCATCATTATCATCATCATCATCATAAAAATCATCATCATAATCATCATCATCATCATCAGCATGTGCCCTAACAGTTGGCGTAGGCGCTTATGCATCTCCACAGATCACGATCCCTGGTTGCCTGAAACAGCTCTCTTGATGATATCCCTCCATGCCATCGTTTCAGCCCATCCAGTATCAGCTCTCCTGGTCTGCCTCTACCCCTCTTTTCACTGACCATTCTAGTTGCCAAAGATTTTTTCAAGTTCTAAAATATACGTTGTAATAAAAAAAAAAAAATTTTTAATCACTATTTGACAGATCCAGTGACAATATGAACACAATCTGGACCTGCATACTACTGGTGACCTGTCATAGTCACATGGCTTTCTTTGTTCTTGGTGACTGTCCATATAAGGTTGTTCATTTTTCTCAATTTCTGACCATGGACTTTGGTCCACTAACTTGTATAGTTGATCTATGATTCAGGTAACCAGGTAATCCAACTAGTTCCAACTTCGAAGCAGACGGGTCATCTTAGTTGTCCCGTTCCTGCGGCAACAAAACTACATAGAATATCCATCACTGACCCTTGTGAAAAAGTTGACACATACTGCGGTATCAGCAAAGCTGAAATCAAACACACGCATTGATTGCGTAAGGTAGAAGTGCCGATACTAGCAGTCCGTTGATGGAAGCAGCAGTTGCAACAGATCAGTTGTTGTACAGACAATTAATCGCTGAAAGTAGCACCAGTGCTCTGGCAATAGGCTACTCGCAATTTTCTGAATCTGAAATTTACAACGCAAACTATGTTGGGCACAGTCAATAATCATAATAAATAACATCCAAGCCGTGCACTTTATTCAATAGCTGGGCAACGGAACTATATCTTTTCAGTCTACAAATGGAGGAAAATGCCACAGTTAACTATTGTAGAAGTAAAACTTTGCTACCACAGAAAACGGTAGTCCTGAATATCCGTCATATTAACCAAAAGTCCTAATAATTATAATACGGCCAAACGGTAAGAACGCTGGACTCTGACGCGGGAGACCCGGGTTCGAATCCTCGGCCATGCGGCCGTAAATCATCAGGCTTAAAGACCCGCTGCATACACTGCAAAAGTGGTATACTAAAGGCAGTCATCGGTAATAGGCAGTAGGTAGACTCCAGCCTGCTGGGGTAAAGTTCTTGGATCATTTTTGTTGTAAAAGACCCTGGTGCCTACCTAAGTCGATTCCCACTAAAGTACTTGTTTTGTTATTCTTTGATTTTTTCGTCTCAGAGAGTGCCCAGTGTATTTCCATCCTTGTTTGTCTTCTTGCATTAGATACATGTATTCGTCCAGAGATTTCCCCGATCTCACTTTTCAAAATGCATCCCATTTTATGTTAATAATTTTTTTATTTCTCAGATATTTTTTTAAACATACTTAAACTTTCGTTTCATATCTTTGGTAGTTCTCCAACTTTCGGAGGCATTTGTTATAATTTAAGTAGAAAAAATACACGCTATCAAAGAATGACTTGAGATATAAATGAAGGAAAGGATCGACTGTCTGGCGTCTGTGGCGCATCACTGCACAATAGCCGAAAATATACCCTAACAGGGCCTCAGTAAAATGTAAATTGCGGGCTTCCGGCGACTACCGCCACCGCCGAGATGTATCTTCCGCGACGCTATGCGCGGCGCGAGGCGGGGCTAAACTAGATGGCTGGGACTCACGAGCAGCAGCTTCCGCATCTCCTGCAGCTTTTCTCGTGAGTCCCAGCCATCTAGTTTGGCCCCACTCCGCGGTAGATACTCTCGTCGGTGGCGGTAGTCGCCGGAAGTTGACAATTTACATGTGACTGAGGCCCTATTAGGGAATATTTTCGGCCTCGATAATTTGGGACCTTATTCAGAGGATAGCCAACTGTAATTACTATTATAAAACGCAATTATAATCAATAATCTTAGATGGAATTCTAATTGTTTTATAACAACTTATTTCAGGAATGTAACTGTTATGAGACGATAATCAGCTGTCCGGGCCGAGGGCTGCCCTCAATGCCTATTCGCTACAACACAGAGTCTACCGGATACCTGATACTGGACCTTGATGTAAGATGTCTTTGATAGACTGTTCATGTGTAATCTGTTGTCAGAACAAGTTCTTATCGAGATCACACGCTTCGTGTCCACAAATAGTCTACAATGGATATAACAGGAGATGTCCTGCAAAGTCGGCCAAGATTGTTGACAGAATCACCAGAAGAGTGCCAGGTGGTCTGCAAAGTGCTGCAGGTGAGTCCGTGCCTAAAAGTAATCGTAGGCAAAATGCACTTCCTTGCTGAAGCCCTGAAAACAGCTGCAGGACGCAGGCTGGTATGAAGAAAGTCTTAGATGGCGCAAGCGGAACGACAGTTAGAGATGTGTGAAGGCTTGAAAACACTCAGCGAGTAGAGGAGTCAATCAAGGTGTCAGAGCTGTAATCAGACTTGTGTGGGATTCTGATTACATTAGTCCACAGCACAGGCAGTTGCGAGTAGACACTGTACAATCAGAGATTCCACAGCTGATGCATATTTCATGCCTCCCAGGTGATGAGATCTGGTCATCTTTAACACTGTTTGTAAACCTTTTTGGCCCAACGCCCTCTTTTTAGTGAGAAATAATCTCCCATCGCCTTCTCTTCCTAAAAAAAAAAATCATGATCGTCATCATGTGCCATGCCAGACTGTTCTGATCCATTGTCTGTTCTAAACCGTACACGTACTCACACCCAAATCTGCCTTATCATGCATCAGTGTTCCCCCAGGTTGTGCAGAGCTACAGCTACAGCATGTCGTTTGCGAACTGAGGTTAAGGTAATAACATAAACAACAGCAGTCAATGTTTAGCATGACTGATGTCAAACGCAGAAGAAGAAATAAACAACAATGACACAACTTTTCGCCGGCTTGACAATTAGCTGTACATACGTGTTATGATTGTACCAGGCGCACAAAGTATGTTAAGAGAACTAGGCACAGGCATGTTGTGTTCAGAGGAACGAGCAAACTTTTCGGGGTGGCAAGTAGTTTAGCATCCTTTGTATATTTTCTCCAGAGTATGCAGGTGCTATGGGAAATGAACAGATCCGCAGACTGGCTGGTGGTGCATCACGCCATGTTGATTTGATGCATGGCACCCTCGCTAGATTTGGCCAAGTAGCTTTGAGAGCAAGTAAACATTACGCGCGATCGACATAACAAGACTTCTTTACTTACTTTCCGCGGAAGGAAAGGACAAATACCAGATCGACCAAAGGTATTTTGGATGCCAGGAAATACCTGTTAAACAAAAGCAGCTGTTGGGAAACTGACGATATCACCTACCGACCACCGACTGGTCTGTACAAATTTAAAGCAGGCAACATTTATCTCCAGACATAGAGATGGCTGCTTCACTTAAGTTTTATCATCTATGAGTTGGGACCGATAGCTGATACCTTCAGTTGTTCACTTGTATTTATTTTATACAACAATATAGGTTTTGCGGGCCACATTTTGGGAAGAAAAGAATCCACTCACTGTTTCCTGAACGAGCATGTCGTACAAGGCGACTGATTAAAGCTGTTTTCTCCGAAGTTAGAGTGCATCTGCCTGAGATGCGGGGAACGAACATTATTCATGGTAATAATCCAGATCTTTAAAACTGATTTCCCCGCAAAGTTCAAGATCTGGAAGAAGACCAAAGTTCAGAAATGGATCAACAACCTGGACTTTCCACCAAAACTTACATCATATGAATACTTAAAAGAAGAAGAAGATTTGTTCAATGGCAAACATTGGCACATTGCATGCCTCTTACAATTGTTGTTAAATATTAGCAGGAGTCTGAGGTAATGAATTATCTGAAACCTTGATCTATACTTTTACAGACAAACACCTGATTTCAGCCAGCCTGTATGAAAGGCGTTCAATCCTTAACTGGCAACATCTTAATGTGCATTAGCGCGCAAATCTGTCGTTGCAGTAAATGTGTTGCACACTCCGCTGCTTCTTGGGCATGACAGGAGAGCTCCGCTGTACAGTTCGCATAGATACTGGGCTGTAATGAAAGACTATAAACCACTTCCTCTAATTCAGGGCAACATTCTTTCAAGGCATAGACAACGTAAATGTAGATTCATCAGACTTTAGCGATAAAACTGGGTCTCCCAGCACGCTCACAGCCAACCAGCTTATCAACCATAAAGTTAATCCAGGTATCAGCCAGCTAATTATATAAAGAAAAAAATAACTAATCAATCACAGAATTCTTCTTCTGCTTCTTCTCGTTCACCAGCTGTAAACTCTGGCGGAAAGTTCTGGTTGTTCATCCACTTCTGGACGGCAGTCGTGTTCCAGAACCTGAGTATTGCGTGTGCATCCGTTTGACAGATCTGACTCATTTGTATGCAGACTGCTGGTTCTTTGCCTCTCAGGCAGATGCACTCCCACTTCGAAGGAAGCTCCCAATTAGTCGACTCTTACGACATGCTTTTGGGTAGGCAGTGGGTCTATTCTTGGTTTCCCTATAATAGGGCCCCGAAACCCACACGGGGTGAGTCAAAGTCTGAACGAAATCACAGAATTAACCTAGGCATCAACCAGCTAATTAATTAAAGAAAGAAAGAAAGAACTAATCAGTCGCAGAATTAACCTAGGCATCAACCAGCTAATTAATTAAAGAAAGAAATAACTAATCAATCACATAATTTACCTAGGCATCAACCAGCTAATTAATTAAAGATAGAAATAACTAATCAATCACATAATTAACCTAAGCATCAACCAGCTAATTAAATAACGAAAGAAATAACTAATTAGTCGCAGAATTAAACTAGGCAAAAACCAGCTAATTAATTAAAGAAAGAAATAACTAATCAGTCACAGAAATAGCCTAGGCATCAACCAGCTAATTAATTAAAGAAAGAAATAACTAATCAATCACAGAATTAACCTACGCATCAACCAGCTAATTAATTAAAGGAAAAAAAACTAATCAATCACAGAATTGACCTAGGCATCAATCAGCTAATTAATTAAAGAAAGAAATAACTAATCAATCACAGAATTGACCTAGGCATCAGCCAACTAATTAATTAAAGAAGTAACCAGTTAATCAGCAAACTAATCAATAATGAATCAACTAACTAATTAACCAAGCAACAAATCACTTTGCATTTAGTCAATTTGACACATAGTGCTAACTTTTTTTCTTTTTGTGTGTGTGTGTGTGTAAAAACTATACTTATGTTTGTGTTACTCGTGTATTTAATATGTAGCTGGTGTGTCATCAAAAGTCAGTCATTGCTCATTATTTGCATTATCTGTATATTCGCCAGGAAAATAACATCACTGACATATCAGCGGGCAGTCTGCCCATCGGTCTGACGGAAATCTCACTAAATAACAACCCTATAGCAACAATTGACGACAACGCCTTTGACCAACTCTCCACGACGTTAGAGTCAATGTATTTTAGCAACGCTCGCTTCGCCAGGATCCCTGATGCCTTTCTTCACTTGAACGGTCTCGAAAATTTAAACATAATTAGTTCTCAAGTTGTTGACTGGAATATCGGAGCTATGGCTCACATTGGACATACCTTACAGACACTCAGCGTGGAGGAAGTCGGCTTTTCATCATGGCCAGTTTGGATTGCATATTGTGAAAGTTTGACTGAGTTAAGTCTTGCTAGCAACGCCATCGCTTCCATACCAGAGAACGCTTTTGATAAGTTGTCCATGAACTTACAGGTTTTAACGCTTAGCAACAATAGCTTAACCTCTTCACCAAAAGCACTCACAAGTTTGAATAATGTTGTAAGTTTAAGTTTACAATTCAACAAAATAGCAAACGTAACTTGGCTACCACAGTCTAGCAAATTATCCAGTTTAGCTTTGAATTATAACCGCATCTCTGACACAAAGCAACTCAGCAACGCTCTCCGGCCGTATGCCAGCTCACTAGATTTTGTATTGCTTTCATATAATCGAATGACAGCTATACCGGATCTGTCGTTCCTAACAAGGATAGACACATTCGATCTTTCTTACAATCTCCTTTCTGATCCAGCAACAGGAACATTTCATGACGCCACGACGGTGTTAGACTTCAGTTTCAACCAGCTTCCATCCATCCCTGTTTGCTACAGGAAGCTTGTGGTACTATTCACTATGACCTTGTCACATAACCTTATTCGTGCAGTCCAGGCTGAAGATATTCCTCCTTGGGTACTGTCTCTCTATCTTGACTTTAACTTCATCACTGAATTAAGTGACACAAGTTTTCCTGAGAATTCTTCTCTTCAAGATCTACTATTAGATAACAACCCTTTGGTTAAAGTTTCTAACAAAGCGTTTAAAAACCTAGTTCTTTTAAATAATTTGAGTCTTAGAAACACAAAATTAACCCGCCTTCCCCTGACTTTGTTGCATTTAACAAATATTTCAGACTTGGAACTGGGGGGTAATCCGTATCTTGTTTGTACCTGCGTGGAGAAAAGTTTGAAAGATGTGATAACTGCAAATATTTTTATTAACGGCAACTGTGGAAATATTAGTATTTTTAGCTTCTTTGCGATTTTGAGTTCAGGCTGTCCGTAATGATTGTCGTTTTTTTTTCTTATACCAGCAGTATTCATTCCACAGTTTTGTTCTATTTCAATTGTCAACATTTACAGTATTAACATGATTCGTATAAATAATACTTGGTACAGTAATGTTTTTTCGTACGTAATAAATAGCCATGCAAATTGGAACGACACGAAAGAAATCAGAAGAGCTATCAGAGGAGATAAAAAACAGTTTATTATAGATATCTGTAATAGAATTGAACAACTCTAGATGCAAGGAAGAGACAGGGACATGTTTAAAGAAATTAAAACATTGAAATGCGAATTCGCGCCTTCTTTACATGTAATAAGTGATAAAAACGGTTACATTAACGGAAACCAAAGACATATTAGAAAGTTGGAAAGGATACTGTAGAGAAATGTATGAGGATGTGACAGGTAATTCAAAAACGACTTATGAAAGTTATGAAAAAAGAACAAAAAGTCTGTTTTGTTGATTATAGCAAGGCAAATGATTGTGTCCAATACCACAAACTGTGGACTATTATGAAAAGTATGGGGTTTCCAGCGCATTAAGTGCATTTAATTGAAAATCTTTATCATGAACAACAAGCAGCCATTAGAGCAGCTGGTGAAGAACCTGATTGATTCAAGTGCAAAAGAGGGTGAGGCAGGGGTGCATTCTCTCACCATACTTATTCAATATTTACGCAAGAAATATAATGAGAAATGTCAAAAATGACCAGACTTGTGACAGTTATGATTCGCTCAAAATTGGTTACAACCCTATTCCGGAACTCAGCTACGCAGATGACACAGTCCTCTTTTCGAACAGTGTAAAGGGAATAGAAAATTTAATATTGATTGTCCAAAAGCACAGTGAAGATCAAAATCTGTTCTTGAATTTAAAGAAAACGAAAATGATGTCCACAGATAAAACTGGCTGCCACCCAAAAAATAACAATAAATGATGAAGAAATTGAAAATGTCACAAACTTTGAATATCTAGGATCTATAATAAACAACAATGGAGATTGTTCAACAGAAATTAAAAGGAGGATGGCCTTGGCAATGCAAAGATTGAACAGCCTTAAAAGTCTATGGTTAAGCACCAGCAAGGAAATAAAAATAAGAATTTTGAGAGCATGCATCTTCCCTGTGGCTACATTTGGATGTGAGTCGTGGACTATCTCTCAGTCCTTAAGAAAGAGAATAGGGGCTTTTGAGCTGAAATGCTATAGAAAGATTCTCAGAATTTCTTGAACAAAGAAGAGGAGAAATACTGACATCTTGAAAGATCTGAACATCAAGGAAGATTGGCTAATAAACAGCATCCTTTCTCAGAAGCTGAACTATTTTGGTCAAATCAAGCGCCACAACGGATTGGAAAAAACTATAGCAGAAGGCATGGTACTAGGAAGGAGGGGCAGGGGCCGACCGACACGAAGATGGGCGCAGGATATCAGTGACTCTTGAGTATGAAAGTACATGAGGCAGGAGAGCTGGCGAGAGACCGAGTTTCTTTCAGGCAGACCGTGATGAGAGCGACGTTCTGCAAAGGACCTGCTACATGATGATGACATAATAAATATTACACCCAAATACATATTAAGGGGTTGATGATTTAACTGCAGAAGTCATTAATCCAGATGGACAAATAGGGTTATAATGGCACCAGATGTATTTTCTAGGTCACATGGTTAGACCAAGAAATAACCAGATTTTTTAGCAAACACAGTCTCCATTATTTGCAGGAAACGGCTTTTCATATAGGTTGTGCTTTTGGTTGTCTAAAAAAAATATGGAATTAGCATACATTTTATTGAAGTTTGCAAAAGTTTATATACATCAATTAAAATTATGTACGAATAAACTCAATTACATCAACACCTTTTTTAATGAATTCAGGAGAACGATGGTGATCTTTGATATCTCCTATAGTTTTCATAGCCTACTTTAACCGTATAGACATAGAAGATGAGAGCGAAGACGGCTGTGCTATTTCAGAATCGACATTTGTAGGTGACCTAGCATTGATAGCAGATACAGAAGAAGGTCTCATATACCACCTAGATCAAATCAATACCAAGTGCCAGAAATATGATGTAAAAAAGAAAAAAGCGCTAAAAAAATAAAATAAAAAGAGACTATATGATATGTAGACAGTCGGATACTGTATCAATAAAAGTAAATGGGACAGACAAAACAGACAAGTAAATTGGAATATGTAGCGGCAATTTTCACATCAGAAGGAAGAATCGGTAAGGAAATCAATACATGATCGCTTCTCGTCCTTTTTGGCTGAGATCAAAGTATAGCTATGCTGCACTGGTCTGGCCAAAGAATCCAGGATCGGTCACAAAATCAAGTCACGGGGGAAACCCCAACGGCATGAGTCATCTCAGAGAAACTCATGATGGGCAGTTTCTCAGTTCAGTCTTGATTACCGACGTAATATCCTTCCTGTAGTTAGGCGGCCAGGCTAGTCATTTGGGAGACCGACCTGGTTTAAAGAAAAATCAATACATAATGTGCTAATGCAAACCAGGAACGGGGACAAATAACACCACTTTTGACACATAGAAGTACACGTTTGTTTAACAAACCAAATCTAATAGGAACTATTTTTGGTCCAAAAGTTTTTGATAACAGTGTCAAACATCGACCCGCACTTACACAGATGAGTGCAAAATCATAACAACAGCGATATTCTAAAAAGAACTTTCGGAGTATCAGGAAAAGATAAAATTAGGAAGATAAAAATAAAAAGAAGACTTTAACCAACCATACAATGTTTTACAACAGATGAGATGGTTTGGTCATCTGGTGAGTATGCCCAGTGCCACCAGCCCCATAGAACCTTACTGAAGAAATATAATCGACAAAGAGTAACCGGAGGACCACGCCGAAAATCGAACGACGCCTTCAAGAACATTAAGGAAATGAAGACTACAACGCGTTGGAAAAAACCCATAAAAGATCCTTACATCTTCCACTGGATAAAGAAAAGAAGAGGGAAAAAAAATTTCACTAGTTTAACCAGCTCAGATTCAGAAATTCCTTTCTCTAAGAAACACATGTCTGAGACAAGACCTTCTTAACAGCACAATGAGCCTCTGGGAAAATCCTGTTAGCTGGAGCTCAATGACAACCACTCACAGGAATAAAATGTAAATGGTTAATAATACTAAACATACCTTTATTTTACTGACACTTCAACAAAACTGGTTGTGGGAGCGGTGGGGGTGGGTAGGACGGGGGATTTACTTTCCGTTTTAAATTAAGTATAATTAATTAAAAAGTCAAATAAATGTATGTTTACAGTAAATCGCTTTACAGAAAAAGATCTGCATGGGCCCCAGTGCGCACTTGGCCCTAAGGCTGTTCAGTAATACAACCTCGGTCTGAGATATTAAAACTTGAAAGTAATGCCTGCGTAGAAATCTGAAACAGCTAACTGGTATTGGAACCTCTAACCATTAGTACAGGAGGCATGCGTGCTATTCACTGAGCTACTTCAGTCCCACTTCAGTCCCACAACACTAGGTGCTAGAGATACATGTTTTTGCAATACATATTTGCAAACCTGCTAGACTAAGTTTTAGTTAGGAAGCGTGGGACACCCTGGGGCGAGATAAACAAAGAAGTCGTAAATACACTGATCAGTGTAGTGGATAGGCAGGTTAACTGTTTTAGTCGTTGCAAGTTTTTGTTTCTAACAATAGAAAGCCGTTGCATTTTTCCTCCATATGTTGACTGGGAGACATAGTTCTGTCGCCCAGTTACCAAGTTGAGTGCATTTCGCGACATTGTGAGCAGCGGATTACAGTTGAAATGTTTTCCGACTGTGCCCAATGTGGCTTGTGTTGTGAACTGCATGTATGGAAAATTGTGGTTGCCTGTTGCCAGACATTGTTTGGTGCGTAATGCGATCAACTGCGTTTGCAGGGACAGATTTATTTTAACTGCTGCTTCCGTGGAAAATGCACTGCATTTCTAGTATCGGACTGTTTGTATTGGCACTTCTGACTGCTGCTTTATGCATTTAATGCACGTGTATACAGTTGGATTTGCTAGGACTGTAGTCTGTATCAGTGTTTTGTCACAAGGAACGTTGATAGACATTATTCTGGACACATAAACTATTGAGTGACCCGTTTGTGATGATGTTTGGCCAGCGACTATTTGCGATTACTAGTTACCCTACAATTTTCTAAGATGGACATACGATTGGACAGTATTCTTGAAAATTCAAGACTCTTTTCCATGAATGTGTACACCAATGACTAGTTGCCAGTCATATGTTGGAAATTCAAACTGTTTAAAGAAGGTCGAGGCGCCTGGAAAACAGATAAATAGCATTCTGCAAATGAAGTTGTGAAAGACGGGTTAGGCCATTGAACGCCTTGGTTATGATTTATAGCTAATGCAGTTATAATGCATGGGAAAACTGATATTGGTTATCTCTGTTAGTTAACGTCCTTTGCATATTTTGTCCAGGGAATGATGGTGTGTTGGGAAATAAACAGAAAGATTAATTGGTTAGTTCTGCACCAAGTGGTGGTAAATAGGTTGCATGACAAGCTAGGTTTTATGAGAACTCTCTGGGAGCCAGAAAAGAGTGCAAATCATGGTCCGAAGAGAATAGTGCAGCAAGGAGTGACCTGGGGATCTGGCTGACACTCAACACTCAGGAGAGAGACGAGACGGACAAACACTAGATGTTACTGCCACCATCGGAATTCGAACTCTGCGCTTGTTGCTGAAGATAGGGACGGAGCGCTTATATGAATATCTTGATTGCAATGATTTCGGTTATTAACTCATTAACTCATACTTTTAAAGCCAGGGTCAACTGCAAAGGCCCATGTATAAAAGTCAGTATATCTGAGTGACTAAATTCGTTGCTAATGATGGGAATGATAAAGAAAGTACACGGAGTTGGAGATGTTACTTGTGCTAGTGTCACATTTTCTAGACAGTTCTAAGGTGCCAACTTGTGTCAAGAAAGTAAAGTCTGGGATATCAGCTACATGGGTATTAGCAAAGTCGAGCATAAACAAGGAATTTCAATAAGTAAAGATAATGCAGTAAGCTGTTGGATTTAGGAAGCGAAGTTATAATTGAAATATCATTTTGTAACAGTTAAACACACTGTGTCGGCGTCTGTAGCTCAGGCGTTGCAAACGCGCTTAGTAATGTCCGGTTGCCGGGTTCGATCCCAGCTGCGGACGGTTTGTCTTGCTTTGGTTTAGACAGTGGTACCGAAAGCTAGCCGTTCAAAGAGCAATGGCAAACTACTGAACATAAATTTTGCCTAGTAACACCACACACACACAAAATGCTAGGGTTGGTTCTATGTAAAGAATACGCAAGTACCTTTTAAACACACTGTACAGCATTCAAATGTGACTTTGTTTTAAGGACATGTACCAAGTTTCACTGGACAAGATTTAAAACTCTTCAGCCATACCAATGAGTACATTATCTGGAATATATGATATCTCGCTGTTGGTTATATCTAACTCCATTATACCAGTTAGAAAATGTGCCCAACTCGGACAAGTGGCTAGACTCACGTTTTTCGGTTCAGATGTCTGAAGGGTTTGACCAAAGTGTTTCGTTGCCTTGTGGTTCCAGTCTAGGATGTTCGAATCTGAGAGACTCAACCTTGTCAGGGAACTGAGGTGGAAGAAAATGTCAGAGATCTTGGTGAACAGGGTTCATAACAACATCAGCTATGCCAAAGTTGCTGGAGATCCATCAAACGCTGTATTGTCTATGGTTAATATTGGGTACACGGCCCCCGGACCGTGATTTATGCCCAAAGACCGGGCTTGTCATGCGATTCGAGAGAATTTTCACAGGGAGAATGGTCTGATAACGCATGCCGGAAGAATGCGAAGCAACGGTACGCCACGTAGTTGTCGCCAGTGTAAAGATACTTCGGTTGTGAATTATTGGTGAGGAAACGACAGGCAGAGTTTACCCCACTAGCCTGGAGAGATTCAAGACGACCATCACGAAAACGCACAACTGCGTCTTTCTGACGAGGTGTGGACGAAGATCAAATTCCCAAACGCAAGTAACAAGGTGTCGTGGGGCAACCTGGAAGGTACTCTATGTACGGTTATTGATAGTGACTTTAAGAAATCGTCGCTAGAGAACAAATTAACACGGTTTGGTGACATAATTTATGCTCATTGTGCCTGCGAGTTCGGGGCAGTAGAGAAGACGAAGCTAGGCAGGAGGCAGCGCGACACTGAGAATTGCAGAGAAGACAAGAGTGCACTATGCAAACGATTGAAAGCCGTTGCAAAGAGCGAACAAGGGAGACTGCACGAGGTCTGGCTGCACCTAAACAGCAGACACAATGCCCTCTGTCGCGCTCTGAGTCAAACGTAGTTATACTGACAGGTGCTCGCTCAGTACTGCAAGCAACACAAAACACAAAATGATAAGCAGCTATAATTTAGTAAAGCTTTGATATGTGCTAAATCAAATGAATCAGCTAACCAAACAGAGTTTGCTCCATTGGATCTGGATCCCCGGCCATTGCGACATTACGAGGTTTGAAAAAGCATACTCCATAGCAAAACTTGGAACAGTCAGAGGCAGGACGCGCTTATGAGAAAAATACACTCATATTAAAGCAGCCGTTAGAACCCATGGAACATTCCCGCCAAAGTCACAGTCCTGAAGACCCATAAACCTACTCGGTCGTGTACTAGACACAGCAGACTCTACAGTCATTTGTAATTTTACAACACATGGTGGTGAATTGATGCATGACCTGCTAAATGTTTTAAGTGTCCTTCGCAAGTGAGTGAACAATGCGGGGGCACAAATAATCATCACGGTCTGAAGAGAATGGTGAAAACGTAGCGTGACCAGGGAGATCTGGTCGACACTCAACCCACAAGGCAAAGGCGAGGCGGATCTATAAGTCAGACAGTTACTGGTACCACTGTAATTGGAACTCGGTGCTTGTTGCTCAAGATGGGGACAGAGCGTTTAGGGATTTTTTTTTTTTTAACTCTCAATTCAACATCCCGATTTACGAAGTGTTATCTTTGGTTTTCTTGTAACGTTGGAAACTCGACTTTTCAGGGAAAACTAACTCAGTGCTTTCTACCAGGATATTGTGTCCCCTTGGCCAGATTTCCGCAGATGACACTCTTCTTGGACATAGAATGAATTCGGTCATCCTATAAACCAGGTCCAGTAGGAGAACTTAAAACTATGACCAGATGTACACCAGACAGCACAGTCTGTATGTAATGCTTGTTCATTATCACGAGACTGTGTCTGCTAGAATACATCTGTGTAGTGAGATAAGGAGATACGCGTGTCACCTAGATTTCGCTGAAGGGTATGTCTTGTGTATGAAAGATAAAATAAAAATAAAAACTAATTCAAATGTTTATCTCGCTTTTGGTTTTAAAAACACGACCACATAGGTAATATAATATGTAGTCATTTTACTACAATTTTTCATCGTCATTATCATCATTATCTTTATTATCACTGTCACCATCATCATCATCTTCATTATCGTCTGCATCGTCATCATCATCATCGTCTTTATAGATATCAACGATGCCTTAACCATCATTATATATCCTGCCGACATGTGTAGGCTAACATGAATCATCAAAGCTGAAACTAATAGTCTTCGTTTTCTGTTATTTGGGTAACAATATCAGTCTCCCTGTTCTCTTCTTAATCATCAGGTGCCTTGCCGACTGGCTTTGACGATCATGACAGCCTAAAATAGGTGATCTTTTTCCTGCAGCATGTATCATGTCGACACACCTCCATGCCATGCAACAAGGCTGTCAAGAATCTTCTCTCTTTGTCTTCCTCTAACACTCCTTCCACAGATCTTTCCAGTGGTCACAACATGTTTAATTTTTCCTCTTCTCATAACTTTGCGGAAAAATGATGACTGTCTCCTTCTGCTGTTTGTGATAAGGTGTCTTCGGAGTACCGCTGTTTTCATAACCACTTAGTTGCTCTTTTTTAGCTGTCCAATGTATTTTAAGCATTCTTCTGTAAAACCACATCTCTGAGGCCTCAAGAAAGGCATTTTTTTTTCTCTCACCCCGTTAAAATTGACAGTGTTACTAAATAAAGTATATTTCTATGTCAAGCTACCTACCATTTGCAGTACCAACTAGCCTCCGTATTTGTGTGGTTTTACTGCAGTATTTTACTTTCGACAGTTTACCATTGCTTTCTCAATGATGCAACGCTCTATGAATGTAGAAATTAACGCAGAACTGTGTGCTACCGAATTAAATGCCATTGATGTCGCATATGGTGTGTCGTGATGTTGTACTTCATTTTGCTCCTCCTAAAGAAGAACTCGGTTGTCGCCGTTTTACCTTCGCTAAAGGGAAAAGCGTATTCTACATCACTCAACCAGTGTTGCCACTTCGGATCTTTTATATCCAAATTTAGATCTTTTTCATTGCATTTAGATACTGTTTTTGACGTTTAGATCGTAAATATTTTTCTAGATTCTTTTCTTATGGAGTTAGATATTTTATAGATTTTTTTTCTTTCATTGTCAATTTAATAATTACTGTGTAAAATATTTACTACAATATTTTTGTTTTGGTCTGGCACGTACATTGCGACAACTGCCATTACTTAAACTTTGAACTCTCACTGGGGTCAACGCACAAATATCTGGCAGCCCCGGTACTGATTAATAAAAACGCGTGTAAATCATACTAACTTTGTTTCAACCGTATCCTCACTGTGCTGACTTTGCGTTTCTTTTTCATGTGATTTAAAAAAAAATTGCTCACCTTCTTATGTGGCTTTCACTTTGAAAAAACCTTTCAATATGCCAAAAGTAAAGTATGAGCAAAAAATTTGTAAAGAGTGGTTGCATGATGACAAAATTAAAAACTGGGGATATGACCAAAGCTTGTTGTAAGTACTGAAAGTGTGAAATTATAAAGCGAAAATACAAAACTCAAAGAGTCATGCAGAGACTAAAAAAGCATAAAACTGCAGTTTCAGAACTATACTGATAAATGAATCATCAAAAGTTGAAGTATCAGTCGCAATGTTTTCAATTTGTCATTGCGCAATTTCAAACTGTGACTATTTTTTGATCGATTTGTAAAAAATCTTGGACTAGTTCAATTTGAAAAGTGTGATGTAGAAAGTATAGTTTAGGAACTGAAGGACCTTTTAATCAGCAAACAGTTAGGCTTGAAGAATTTGGCTGTAATTGGTACTGATAATGCCTCAGTGATAGTTGGTATAAACAATGGCGTTTATGCCAAGTTAAAGGAAGCTAACCCATCGTTAATACTTATAAAATGTATGTGTCATTCATTGCAGCTAGCATTATCACATGCTTTATCTAAATATTTACCAAGGAATTTGGAATACCTTATTGCTGAAACACTTTACTGGTTTTCCAAATCATTTGTCAGACAACAGCAATACAATTCATTATATATAGCCTTGAATGATGGTTCCACAACACAGAAAATTCTGTCAGATTGCAAAACTAGATGGTAATTAATTTAAAAAGCTGTTGAAAGAATTATTAAGCAATGGCTGAAGTTGAAGACACACTTTGAAATAACTAGACAAAGTGAAAAGTGCTACACAGCTGAAATACTATTTGGAATGTACAGTGATGAAAAAAATTTGTCATTCATTCTCTTTTTATAACCTATTCTAATGGAAGTGCAAAAAGTTAATAAACTGTTCGAATCTAAACTTGTTGATAAAGTTAAATTACTTGATGACCTCACCTTGCTATTTCACTCGGTAAAAGACTGGTGTTGCCAACTTCTAAAGCTGATTTGCTCACTTGCACTATAGAGAGCTATTTGGCTCCTAAGCCACACCTTGGATATTAAATCGAATAAAAAATTGATGATTTAAAAACAAAAGGACTTAACAGAGAATGAAGAGAACAACTTAAGAAAAAGCTGTCAATATTTCCTTATCTCATTATTGAAGCAGAGACTTCCTGAAAATCTAGATGTTTGAAAAATATTTCATTTTTTTTTTCTGTGAGCAACATACTTTAGCCAATAAAGAACATACCTAAATATTGTAAAGTTATGAAATTTGTAGGGGCTACTGATAATAGTGTCGCGGAAGCAGAATATCAGTTAACCAAAATAAAGTTAGCTGAATGGACAAACAAAACAGAAAGTAAAGCGTTTTGGAGTGAAGTGAGACAATTTAAAGATGCCTCAACAAACAGTCCATTCTGTAAGCTCTTTAAAGTGCCATGTCTGCCATGATACAACCCCACTCAAATGCTGACGTAGAAAGAGTTTTCAGTGTTAGGAATTATATCAAATCTAACCTAAAAAACAGGATGAAATTTGACTTCTTAAATGCTATCGTGCCATTAAAATTCGGCCTGATGAGACTAGAGAAATAAGCCTACTGTTCTATTTATAAAGAAATTTGAACAGCTAAAGCATACCAGGGTCATTTTGGATCTGAAGCTTCAACTTCATTATCCAAGCTAAGTTTATCCTGTGGATCTTGTGAGGCAGACATCAGTGAAGGTGAGGACATGATTATGTAGGGTAAGTCATAACAAAAGCTATGTAATTTTTGACTTTTTCAATTTGGATGTTTTTTCTAGATCTTTTCCACAATGATTTAGATCGTTTTAGATATTTCTTGACACCGTTTTGGATATTTTTTGTCAAAGAAAAGTGGCAACACTGCACTCAACCCTTTTGTATACTTTGAACACGACCTTTCACTCACCCTAGCTGACATGTACAGTTCACAGGCCTACACAATTCTGGTTTGAGGAGAAACTGTAAACGAAGAGAGTGGTGCCTCGACTATAAGTAGTCAGACTAGTCTTTTTCAATCAATTGATTTATACAAAGATCCACGAAAGATATAAAACCGAACGAAAAGTATATCAGTAAGCTTCACAATATAACGAACACACACAAAGTTAACGTTGCGGCCATAGAGCCGTTGCCAAAACACATATAAATAAAAAAAATAAAAAAAACACACACACACACAAATACACAAAATCACTTAACTCACGTGCCCAGATGCAGCCGCGTTGATGTCTTGCCAGTTTCATGTAAAAAGATTTTTTAATAAATCGCAACACAGGTTTGCTGAACAAATGAAAAACTGTAAGGACGATTATTCCATTGACATTTCTAGGAGAATGCTTAAGCAGATAGGGAGAGGTGTGGATTCAAGGTTTTTGGTTGGAGTCGCCGGAGGAAGAATCTCGTCTGATAGGAATCAGTTTCATTTGTATGCCAGGGCACGCTGTGGCAGTGGTCTTCAACCTGGGGGGAGGGGGGCGAGGAGGTTCCATGGAGGGCGTCAAGCAATGTTAAAATTGAGTGCATTTGTACTTGCAATAATCCACTATTTTATTTGTGTGTGTGTGTGTGTGTTTTTTTTTTTTTTTTAATTATTAAATAAATTTTTAAAATATTTTAAAACTATTAATAAACGAAGGGGGTAAGAGGGAATGAATGAGCCGATTGACTTGCTGGTAGGACCACGTTAACCACACACACACAAATAAATGGACCGGGGCGACATTCTCAATGCTCTCAAGGAAGTAGGAAGAAAAGATGATTCAGGAGACGACGGTCAATCGGCAACACCCAAAAATCAACAAGAACTGCAGGTCAGAAGAGGTGTCGCCAAACATGAATACTATATGCAGGCAGGCAAAGAAGACTAGTAAACCAACGCAGAACTGGTGTTATCAGTCGTCACAAGCAGAGCGATATGCTGAAGATGGGATCGGAGCGCTTATGGACTTGTCTGATGTGGAGTGAGGATATCTGTCGATTAACTAACTAACTAACTAGCTAACTAACTAGCTAACTAACTAACTAACTAACTAACTACAGCTGACAAACTTTGATTAAATACAATACTATTTGTTGTGTGTGTCTTTTTTTTTGGTCTCTTCTTCTTCTTCCTCCTCCTCATATTTTTCTTCTTCTTCTTCTTCTTCTTCTTCTTCTTCTTCTTCTTCTTCTCCTTCTTCTTCTTCTTCTTCTTCTTCTTCGTCTTCTTCTTCTTCTTCTTCTTCTTCTTCTTCTTCTTCTTCTTCTTCTTCTTCTTCTTCTTCTTCTTCTTCTTCTTCTTCTTCTTCTTCTTCTTCTTCTTCTTCTTCTTCTTCTTCTTCTTCTTCTTCTTCTTCTTCTTCTTCTTCATATTACTCTTTTAAAAGACCGGTTGGCGCCATGTGTTGTTTACAGCTAGACTGTTCGCAAATCTTTCTACCACACTCTATTTCAGCAGTCCCTCAATCATTAATTTATTACTAAGCACTGTTCAGTTGGCAGGGAGTATCCACCCCCCCCCCCCTTTCCCCACTTATTCCTTCTTCCCAAGCCTCTCCGCGGTAGAATGTTGAATTAAGAATCGACAACACAACACTCTGAATATTCCTATAAGCATTTCGTCCCCATCTTTAGTTGCAAGCGCAGAGTTTCAATTCCGTTGAAACCACTAGCAGTCTGTATATCCATCTCGCCTTTACCCTGAGTGTTGAGCGGTAGCTAGATCCTTTGGTATCTCCCCCGCCCCTTTTTTTCCCCCTTTTCCCCGCAGCGCCATTCTCCTCAGACTGTGATGCTCTGTGTGCCTCCGTATTGTTCTCTTCCTCCCAAAGGACGCTTACAACATCTAGCTTGTCCTAAACTACGTGTATATATCCCATATTCTCAACATTGACAAAGTATCACTGTAGCTTCCTTTCACCAGCGCCAGATCTACAGCTGCAGTAACGGCTACAAGACCTGACATCAAGGCTCCAGGAAACCATGACTAGACGAGGATATTTTCTGACTGTTTGGATACGTTTGTGTGTTGCCTCTGCGGTCGCTAATAACTGCCCTTACCAGGTAATCAGTAGATGTTAAGTTTATATAAAATTGAGATAAAATAAATAATGACGCTTAAATGTTTCTTGTGTAGGCTTTGGAGTTCGTTTCAAACTATATTAACTTCAGACGAGCTTCCAGGGTGCTGCAGACTTGTCGCACCGAAATACCTTACTGCTGTGACAATGGAAATCACACATGTCATTTACTATCCCATCTGAAAACTAGAAATAAACTTCTCAATCCCAGCAAAATCCAGAAGCATACTCACTCAAAGTAATAATGGCTTAGGCAGTTGTCAGATCTGCCAACACTAACGGTCCCACGCCAGAACTGCAGCTCATTGTTGGCGCAAACGGGGCATCGCGAACGCCAACATTGCACTTACAAAAGTACACTACATTATCAGCTTATGTTATTTTATTGAGTCAGCAATACGCCTTCGGCACAATAGGTAAAAAAAAAAATTCCACATGCATTCCACCGAGCTGTCAACTGAATAGCTGGGCAACGAAACTTTTCTGACTTTGTGTCCAGAAAAAGAGAATTTGTATCAACAAATCCTAGCTAGAAACCAATGACTTTACAGAGAGTAAGTGGCCAGCCTATCTGCCATATTTGACAATAATTCTGTATCTTGGAAAACGTGTTCACATGACGAAAACACATATTTTGCTGACCTAGCACACAATTATTTGAAACATTTGGAACTTCTTAAACACTTTTACACTTGCATTATTCAGGATAAAGAACCTGAGGACGGACACTTTTGAAGAAGTAAAGTAAAAGTAATGGACCTTTTCCACTCCTTCTGGCGCACTGGGCATATAGGGCTAGACGATATTTTATAGACCAATCGGCATTCAATGGGGAATGTGGCCACCAACACACAGGCAGCTTTTATTTCCCAGGAGTGTACCTCGTACCAATTTAAGGCTGGGTTGTGCTAGGAGCCAATGTCACTTCTGAAACAAAGGTTAGCACCACAGGGAGGCGTCTAGCCGTTACACCACGGCGGCTCCCTTTGAAGATGTAAGATTGCGGAAGAGCATTCCTTTATTGAGTGGGTCAAGTACACACAAAATACATTCAAATAGTTGCGAGTATAATGTTATTTTGAAACATTACACTGCTGTATTATGTTAACGTGAAGGTTTTGTTTACTGACTACACTGCTATAATACATGGATGTATGTTTACCAATATGCTGATCGGTTACACTGCTATGATACACTAAAATGTAATTAACGAGTATGTTGAGTGATTACACTGCTATCTTATAGGAATGTTTATATAATGGTGTGACAGTTATGTTGATGGATTACAGGAATGTTCATGTAACGATTATGTTGACTGATAACACTGTTATATTACAGGAATGTTCATGTAACAGTTATGTTGACTGATAACACTGTTATATTACAGGAATTCTCATGTAACAGTTATGTTGACTGATAACACTGTTATATTACAGGAATGTTCGTGTGACGGTTATGTTGACTGATAACACTGATATATTACAGGAAAGTTTATGTAACAGTTATGTTGACTGATAACACCGATATATTACAGGAATGTTCATGTAACAGTTATGTTGAATGATAACACTGATGTATTAAAGGAATGTTCATATAACAGTTATGTTGACTGATAACACCGATATATTACAGGGATGTTAATGTAACAGTTATGTTGACTGATAACGCCGATATATTACAGGGATGTTAATGTAACAGTTATGTGGACTGATAACAATGATGTATTACAGGAATGTTCATGTAACAGTTATGTTGACTGATAACACTGATATATTACAGGAATGTTCATGTAACAGTTATGTTGACTGATAACACTGATAAATTACAGGAATGTTCATGTAATAGTTATGTTGACTGATAACACTGATATATTATAGGAATGTTCATGTAACGGTTATGTTGACTGATAACACTGATATATTACAGGAATGTTCATGTAACAGTTATGTTGACTGATAACACTGATAAATTACAGGAATGTTCATGTAACAGTTATGTTGACTGATAACACTGATAAATTACAGGAATGTTCATGTAACAGTTATGTTGACTGATAACACTGATATATTATAGGAATGTTCATGTAACGGTTATGTTGACTGATAACACTGATATATTACAGGAATGTTCATGTAACAGTTATGTTGACTGATAACACTGATAAATTACAGGAATGTTCATGTAACAGTTATGTTGACTGTTAACACTGATATATTATAGGAATGTTCATGTAACAGTTATGTTGACTGATAACACTGCTATATTACAGGAATGTTCATGTAACGGTTATGTTGACTGATAACACTGTTATATTACAGGAATGTTCGTGTGACGGTTATGTTGACTGATAACACTGATATATTACAGGAATGTTCATGTAACGGTTAAGTTGACTGATAACACTGATATATTATAGGAATGTTCATGTAACGGTTATGTTGACTGATAACACTGATATATTACAGGAATGTTCATGTAACGGTTATGTTGACTGATAACACTGATATATTATAGGAATGTTCATGTAACGGTTATGTTTACTGATAACACTGATATATTACAGGAATGTTCATGTAACGGTTATGTTGACTGATAACACTGATATATTACAGGAATGTTCATGTAACGGTTCTGTTTACTGATAACACTGATATATTACAGGAATGTTCATGTAACGGTTATGATGACTAATAACACTGTTATATTACAGGAATGTTCATGTAACAGTTATGTTGACTGATAACACTGATATATTACAGGAATGTTCATGTAACAGTTATGTTGACTGATAACACTGATATATTACAGGAATGTTCATGTGACGATGATGAGATCTTGTGTCAGGACCTGGGTCTACAATCCATCCCACCCATCACTGGTGCCAGTACAGGCTTTGAGTCTTTGTTATTGTCTGT
>CAJHNH020004672.1:7500-34079 GCA_905116865.2 Candidula unifasciata | reverse complement strand
AAAGGACACTTTACAAGGAGACTATAGGACACTTTACAAGGAGACTATAGGACACTTTACAAGGAGACTATAGGACACTTTACAAGGAGACTAAAGGACACTTTACAAGGAGACTATAGGACACTTTACAAGGAGACTAAAGGACACTTTACACGGAGACTAAAGGACACTTTACAAGGAGACTAAAGGACACTTTACAAGGAGACTAAAGGACACTTTACAAGGAGACTATACAAGGAGACTAAAGGACACTTTACAAGGAGACTATAGGACACTTTACAAGGAGACTAAAGGACACTTTACAAGGAGACTAAAGGACACTTTACAAGGAGACTAAAGGACACTTTACAAGGAGACTATAGGACACTTTACAAGGAGACTAAAGGACACTTTACAAGGATATAAAGGAACTTTAACTTAAAAAAAAATAGTAGTTTGCAAAAAACAACAGAGGTCAAAATGTTCTCTTTTTTTTCCGGTAATATCCGCTTATGCCGCTATCCGTGACAGTTCATCAGACGATCGGCAACCGAGCATGGGAGCGGTCGGTCGCCCGATATGCCGTGATGTTATGCAGTCTCAAGGTGTCAGTGACTCCTACAATCCATATTCTTCTCGGTCTTCCACTGCCTCTTCGTGTTTCATTCTTCAGTTGTAGGATCTAGCTGCTAACATCGTTGGTTTCATTCTCATCTTATGCCCAAACCATTTCATTTTTTTTTTCTCAGTAAATTTGACGATGTGTGTTGTTTTAAAAGTTTTTGAGATCATATCGTTTCTCACTCGATCTCTTCTGGGTTTTCACAGCCATTCACAAACATCGCATCTCACAGGTGTTAAGTTTTCCCACGCGTTCATTTGTCAATGTCCAAGCCTAACATTGGTAATCTAAAGTCGATATAAATACTGTATTTATAATTTGCCTTTTTGTCTCTTTTCGGATAGCAGGGTGTATTAAAATTGAATCAAGCATTGTTGGCTTGTTGGATTCTCGTTTCTATTTGTATTTTTCACCATTTTGTGTAAAGATGCTTCCCAAGTATTTAAATTCTTGCACTTGTTTCAGGCTTTGATCTTGGATGTTTATGTAGATGGTTTATTTTAATGACTTCTGTTGTTGTTGTTGTTGTTGTGTTTTTTTTTTTGGGGGGGGGGGGGGGGGGCGGGGGGGGGTGTTCCAGTATTGATTTGAATGTGATGTTTAAGGCAACTGTCGTGTGGTTGGTTTATGTGGTCCTTCCGCTGTTTATTTTCACTGTGGAATATGCACTGATCGTCGGCAAAGAGCAGCTTACTGAAGTTCTCCTGTTTATCGACATCTCGTGGTGTTATATCTATTATATTAATATTGTCCATGAAAATTTAAAAAAAAGAAAAGTGAAAAAACACAGCCTTGCCCTACTCCTGATGTTCCTTGGAACCAGTCTGTGAGGCCAGCTCTTGTTGATAAGCTCAAAAACAACAAAACAAAACAAAAGGCCATCAGTAGAAACATAGAAATTAGCAAATGCACTCAGCCGCTTTTGCCTGAAAGAAGTAATAATTGATGATAGCGTAATAGAAATAAACAACATACTGAGTATTAAAAATATCTCCAGTAATTGGAAAACAACAGGAAAGTCTAGGAGGTAAACAACGCATGAACAACTGGAAATGTTACACGTGATGTATGTTTGACATTAAACATGGCGCCAAGAGATTTCTCAACAAACGAGCAGATCACGTGAACTCGTCGACCGATACATGTTTATACTGAAGAATGGCTTGTATTTCATGGAAATCATGGCTTGTATTTCATGGAAATCATGGGTTGTATTTCATGGAAATCATGGGTTGTATTTCATGGAAATCATGGGTTGTATTTCATGGAAATCATGGGTTGTATTTCATGGAAATCATGGGTTGTATTTCATGGAAATCATGGGTTGTATTTCATGAAAATCATGGGTTGTATTTCATGGAAATCATGGGCTTCATTTAATGGAAATATTGGGTTGTATTTCATAGAAATCATGGGTTGTATTTCATGGAAACAAGCACAATCTAATCGTGAAATGTAAAGTGTCTAGAGAGGATAAGGATGAAAGAAAAATGTATGAACTAAAAAGAGATAACTTTTGTTTAGATGATTCTCACAAAACCAAATTGGTGGTGTGCCTGGTCATGAAAATCACAGGCGTGGTCGCCATTCTTATAAGAACCGTACTGTTGGTTCGAGGTGGAAGGCAGGGAAGACTGAGGTAGACCGCGATACAAGTGGGACGATGAAATCAAGAAATGAACAACCAGTAAGGTGTGTGTCTACCAGCATATGTTGGAGGGGGCAAGTTAGCAGACGATAGTTACGTATCCTTTACAAGACGTTGCAGAATCAACAACCAGCATTTTTTTTTTGGTTGTTTTGGTTCCAATTCTCAATTTTACGTTAAATAGTTTACCATTGCTTTCTTAAAAATCAGATCTCGGTACCCAAACGAAAGACCGACTGCTGCCCAATCGCCTACAGCTGGAAGCGAACCCTAGAACGTCGAAATTACGAAGTGAGTTAGGAAAGCCTGTGCCACAAACGCAGACTAGGTTTACAGAAAAAAAACAGAAAGCTTTTCATTGCAGGGACATGTCAAACACAGCAGGGACATGTCAGACACGCCAGGGACATGTTAGACACGCCAGGGACATGTCAGACACGCCAGGGAGATGTCAGACACGACAGGGACATGTCAGACACGCCAGGGACATGTCAGACACGCCAGGGACATGTCAGACACGCCAGGGGCATGTCAGAAACAGCAGGGGCATGTCAGATACACCAGGCACACGTCAGACACAGCAGGGACATTTCAGACACGCCAGGGACATTTCAGACACAGCAGGGACATGTCAGACACAGCAGGGACATGTCAGACACGCCAGGGACATGTCAGACACAGCAGGGACATGTCAGACACAGCAGGGACATGTCAGACACGCCAGGGACATGTAAGACACGCCAGGGACATGTCAGACACGCCATGGACATTTCAGACACGCCAGGGACATGTCAGAAACAGTAGGGACATGTCAGATACAGCAGGGACATGTCAGACACGCCAGGGACATGTCAGACACAGCAGGGACATGTCAGATACAGCAGGGACATGTCAGACACAGTCGGGACATGTCAGACACAGTAGGGACATGTCAGACACAGCAGGGACATGTCAGACACAGCAGGGACATGTCAGACACAGCAGGGACATGTCAGACACAGCAGGGACATGTCAGACACGCCAGGGACATTTCAGACACAGCAGGGACATGTCAGACACAGCAGGGACATGTCAGACACAGCAGGGACATGTCAGACACAGCAGGGACATGTCAGACACAGCAGGGACATGTCAGACACAGCAGGGACATGTCAGACACGCCAGGGACATGTTAGACACAGCAGGGACATGTCAGACACAGCAGGGACATGTCAGACACGCCAGGGACATGTCAGTCACGCCAGGGACATGTCAGACACGCCAGGGACATGTCAGACACAGCAGGGACATGTCAGACACGCCAGGGACATGTCAGACACAGCAGGGACATGTCAGACACAGCGGGCACATGTCAGACACAGCAGGGACATGTCAGACACAGCAGGGACATGTCAGATACACCAGGGACATGTCAGACACGCCAGGGACATGTCAGACACAGCAGGGACATCTCAGACACGCCAGGGACATGTCAGGCACAGCAGGGATATGTTAGATACGCCAGGGACATGTCAGACACACCAGGGACATGTCAGATACACCAGGGACATGTCAGATACACCAGGGACATGTCAGATACACCAGGGACATGTCAGATACACCAGGGACATGTCAGAAACAGTAGGGACATGTCAGACACAGCAGGGACATGTCAGATACAGCAGGGACATGTCAGATACACCAGGGACATGTCAGACACAGCAGGGACATGTCAGATACACCAGGGACATGTCAGATACACCAGGGACATGTCAGATACACCAGGGACATGTCAGACACAGCAAGGACATGTCAGACACAGCGGGCACATGTCAGACACAGCAGGGACATGTCAGACACAGCAGGGACATGTCAGATACACCAGGGACATGTCAGATACGCCAGGGACATGTCAGATACACCAGGGACATGTCAGACACAGCAGGGACATGTCAGACACATCAGGGACATGTCGGACACGTGATGCTGGAATCGTGTTAAAAAAAACCTAGCCACACGGTTAGTTGAGTCATCTATATTTCCAGATAGTCAACATTCACAGGTATTTAACAGCTCCAGGTAGTCAACATCTATAGGTAGTCAACAACTATAAGCAGTCAACAACTATAGGCAGTAAACAAGTAAAGGCAGTCAACAACTATAGGCAGTCAACAACTATAGGCAGTCAACAACTATAGGCAGTCAACAACTATAGGCAGTCAACAACTATAGGCAGTCAACATCTATAGGCAGTCAACAACTATAGGCAGTCAACAACTATAGGCAGTCAACAACTATAGGCAGTCAACAACTATAGGCAGTCAACAACTATAGGCAGTCAACATCTATAGGCAGTCAACAACTATAGGCAGTCAACAACTATAGGCAGTCAACAACTATAGGCAGTCAACAACTATAGGCAGTCAACATCTATAGGCAGTCAACAACTATAGGCAGTCAACAACTATAGGCATTTAACATCTCCATATAAACAACATCTTCAGGTGGTCAACATCTGAAGGTATCCACTTGAGGTTGAATTAACGGGTAACAAATATAAATTATAAATCAATTTCATAAGGTGCGGTTTCGAACTAAAGACTTGCGTGCCCGCAAGTAACCCTCTAGCTGAAGCGCCACCAGAAACAAGAGTGGTTGATGTACAGCAATCTTTATTGTGAGCACGACATCTTATTACCAGTCTGATATTCCTTGCTGACACTGAACACTACGAACCTGATATTTTCTTACATTGGGTATAATGGTTTGTCCCCACGCAAGAAAACTGCTTCTCTACTGGCAGCTAGCTAGTTAACATGGACCCGTCCTGTTTAGAAATTCTATCCGGATGTCAGTTATCTTCCCCTGGCAATACCAAAATGCAAATTTCCATTTCCATCAATTTTTGATGACGAAATTTGATAACATTTTCTTGTTGGGCAAAATCTTCTCCCCCCCCCCCCCCCCCCCCCACCCCCACCCCACCCCCAATGTGACTTTGGGTTTCAAAACATCGGAGCCAGTTCTGGAGCTAGATATCGGGTTATTAGTAGATAATTGCTTGACTTGATTTCTCGGGTCGCTGAACTGTTCAACGCGTGTTTCGGAGTAAGGATATTTCGTTTTTCAAATATTTCTGAGACAGGCTGTTGAAGTTTTGTATTACGCCCGTTGAGGAATGTAACCAATTTAGGGACCGGAAGTTACCAATGAACGAACTTATTTTGAAAACGTGAAGAACTGGACGAGACCAAACTGTAAATGAGACTTTTTGCAGTAGAACATTTGAGATGAAGGCGAGAGGAAGACCAAGAAAGGGATAGATAAATGGTGTAGCGGAAATCTGCAAACAGATGCACAAAAAAATCACCCGAGCCATCCGAGAAGCGCAAGACAATTACAGGAAGCATCGACACTGGGCTACAACCTGGTATCAGTGAGACGACAAAACCACGACACTGGGCTACAACCTGGTATCAGTGAGACGACAAAACCACGACACTGGGCTACAACCTGGTATCAGTGAGACGACAAAACCACGACACTGGGCTACAACCTGGTATCAGTGAGACGACAAAACCACGACACTGGGCTACAACCTGGTATCATTGAGATGACAAAACCACGACACTGGGCTACAACCTGGTATCAGTGAAATGACAAAACCACGACACTGGGCTACAACCTGGTATCAGTGAGATGACAAAACCACGACACTGCGCTACAATCTGGTATCAGTGAGATGACAAACCACAACACTGGACAACAACCTGGTATCAGTGAGATGACAAACCACGACACTGGGCTGCAACCTGGTATCTGTGAGCTGACAAGCCACGACACTGGGCTACAATCTGGTATCAGTGAGATGACAAAACCACAACACTGGGCTACAACCTGGTATCGGTGAGATGACAAACCACGACACTGGGTTACAACCTGGTATCAGTGAGCTGACAAACCACAACACTGGGCTGCAATCTGGTATCAGTGAGATGACAAAACCACGACACTGGGCTACAATCTGGTATCAGTGAGATGACAAAACCACAACACTGGGCTACAACCTGGTATCACTGAGCTGACAAACCACAACACTGGGCTGCAATCTCGTATCAGTGAGATGAAAAAACTACGACACTGGGATACAATCTGGTATCAGTGAGACGACAAAACCACGACACTGAGCTACAACCTGGTTTCAGTGAGACGACAAAACCCCGACACTGGGCTACTACCTAGTATCAGCGAGATGACAAACCACGACACTAGGCTACAACCTGGTATCAGTGAGCTGACAAACCACAACACTGGACTGCAATTTGGTATCAGTGAGACGACAAAACCACAACACTGGACTACAACCTGGTATCAGTGAGATGACAAAACCACGACACTGGGCTACAACCTGGTATCAGTGAGCTGACAAACCACGACACTGGGCTACAACCTGGTATCAGTGAGCTGACAAACCACGACACTGGGCTACAACCTGGTATCAGTGAGCTGACAAACCACGACACTAGGCTACAACCTGGTATCAGTCAGCTGACAAACCACAACACTGGGCTGCAATTTGGTATCAGTGAGACGACAAAACCACAACACTGGGCTACAACCTGGCATCAGTCAGATGACAAACCACGACACTGGGCTACAACCTGGTATCAGTGAGAAGACAAACCACGACACTGGGCTACAATATTCTATTAGTGAGACGATAAAACAAGATGAAGCTATCTTCTTAAAAAAAGAAGGTAAAATGACATATACCTTTTCGCAAACTGGAGGAGAAGTGAAATGAAAAGAGATGTGACACTGTTTCAGAGACTGAATACAAAATTATCGTCAGGGCAAATTACATGAAGTTAGAGACAAGCATGGCGACCTAGGATCAACAACAAGAAACATTTCCTCTGGTTTCTAATCATTCTTATGTTGTATATGTGTGGCAATAAATAAGTTTCAGTTGGTTTCTCGTAGCGTTCCAGTAATTGCTAAGATCCAATATCCCTTGAAGAAAAGGATGTCATTGAGGTAAACAAAGATGTCAGGACAGTAGACGAAAACACATTTCTGATAAAAGTGATCAACACACTCGTAAAATTGGATCAAGTCAGAGAAGTATCTGGACAACCACTATATCAACAGTTATAAGACAGAGAAATATCTGGACAACCACTATATTAACAGTTATAAGACAGAGAAGATGGCGCTATATGAGACACATTCTGAAAAGAGACAGAGAAGATGGCGCTATATGAGACACATTCTGAGAAGAAATAAATAGAGAATCGCCAAACAGGCACTGCACTGGGAAATAGAGGGACTTGTAAAAGAAGCCTAAGACGAAGGCTGACAAGAGAAGCCAAAAGTGCTGGACGGAATTCTCTCCATGACACCAGGTGTCTTCCCGCCAAGAAAAACAAACCGCGAGCCCTATGTGACAAATATTGGCACAACAGGACAATCGATGAATGAATGAATGAATGAATGAATGAATGAATGAATAAATGAATGAATTCCTAACTTTCTCGAGAATGTAATATGTTTGTGTCAAATGTCATGATTTAAACAGAACAAATACGAGATGCACACAACAACAAAACGACAATGCATGTCTCAAACGTTCATCGTAGTTTTTCTTCGAAAACATCTCATTTCCTGTTTACCACATCATTATTTATTGTGCTGATTTATTGCCTCATGTTGGATGACCTTCAGATTTGTCTCACTGACAGCGTCATTGTGTCAACACAAGCTTCAGAAACTGTGAACTGACTGGCTGTTTGGTTCGTTCGTCTTGGTTCGTTCGTTAGCTGTTCGCCCGTTCGTTTTTTGGTTAGTTCGTTCGTTGGCTGGTCGCCCGTTCGTTATTTGGTTCGTTCGTTGGTTAGTTCGTTCGTTGGCTGGTCGCCCGTTCGTTATTTGGTTCGTTCGTTGGTTAGTTCGTTCGTTGGCTGGTCGCCCGTTCGTTATTTCGTTCGTTTGTTGGCTGGTCGCCCGTTCATTTTTTGGTTCGTTCGTTGGCTGGTCGCCCATTCGTTGGTTAGTTCGTTCGTTGGTTGGTCTATCTATCTATCTATCTATCTATCTATCTATCTATCTATCTATCTATCTATCTATCTATCTATCTATCTATCTATCTATCTATCTATCTATCTATCTATCTATCTATCTATCTATCTATCTATCTATCTATCTATCTATCTATCTATCTATCTATCTATCTATCTATCTATCTATCTATCTATCTATCTAATCTATCTAATCTATCTATCTATCTATCTATCTATCTATCTATCTATCTATCTATCTATCTATCTATCTATCTATCTATCTATCTATCTATCTATCTATCTATCTATCTATCTATCTATCTATCTATCTATCTATCTATCTATCTATCTATCTATCTATCTATCTATCTATCTATCTATCTATCTATCTATCTATCTATCTATCTATCTATCTATCTATCTATCTATCTATCTATCTATCTATCTATCTATCTATCTATCTACCTACCTACCTACCTACCTACCTACATGTCTGTCTGTCTGTCTGTCTGTCTGTCTGTCTGTCTGTCTGTCTGTCTGTCTGTCTGTCTGTCTGTCTGTCTGTCTGTCTGTCTGTCTGTCTGTCTGTCTGTCTGTCTGTCTGTCTGTCTGTCTGTCTGTCTGTCTGTCTGTCTGTCTATACAGGAAGAACTAGATGTGATCACGGAATAGCAGCATCGGTGATTGCAGTAGTAGTTGCAGTGGTCGTAATTTTAGTATCTATTTATGTATATGTGTATGTGTGTGGGTATATATGAGAGTGTATTATCCGTATCAGTGGTTGTGTAGTATGTATGTATGTATGTATGTATGTATGTATGTATGTATGTATGTATGTATGTATGTATGTATGTATGTATGTATGTATGTATGTATGTATGTATGTATGTATGTATGTATGTATGTATGTATGTATGTATGTATGTATGTATGTATGTATGTATGTATGTATGTATGTATGTATGTATGTATGTATGTATGTATGTATGTAGGTATGTAGGTATGTATGTAGGTAGGTAGGTAGGCAGGCAGGCAGGCAGGCAGGCAGGCAGGCAGGCAGGCAGGCAGGCAGGCAGGCAGGAAGGAAGGAAGGAAGGAAGGAAGGTAGGTAGGTAGGTAGGTAGGAAGGTAGATAGGTAGGTAGGTAGGTAGGTAGGTAGGTAGGTAGGTAGGTAGGTAGGTAGGTAGGTAGGTAGGTAGGTAGGTAGGTAGGTAGGTAGGTAGGTAGGTAGGTAGGTAGGTAGGTAGGTAGGTAGGTAGGTAGGTAGGTAGGTAGGTAGGTAGGTAGGTAGGTAGGTAGGTAGGTAGGTAGGTAGGTAGGTATAAGTAAGTCATTGAGTGAATGTGTATAAGTAAGTGATTGAGTGAATGTGTGATTAGGCGTGTGTGCCAGTGCCTTGATCATCCACGCCTATTGTTAAATGAACAAAAAATGATTTATTCATCAAATACAATTGCGGTGTAAAAGATGACTGTTTGGAAGGGCCGAATGTAAAAGGGACCTACCTTCCTTCCTTCTGTCTATTTGTCAATCATTTTATTTTCTATGAATTGTTTTATCTTCTTCTACGTATCCCTGTTCTTATGATCTGTTCTTTTATACACCTGTACATATCTGCACACACACACATACACACACACATATATATATATATATGCACACATATATACCCATCCATCAATCATCTATCTTAATTTGCTGTGTATGTCTGTGTGTGCATGTGTGTGTGTCCCATTTGACTACTGACCGTGCTCCAGATAACACCCATCTACTATAAGAGCCGTTGGTTGGACCTGACTGGGCCTCACAAAGAATGTTCGAAGGAAGTCGGCTGTCTGGACTCTTGTAATAAGGCTATATGTCCGGAAGTCACTATTGAATTCAGTTGCTGATGTCGATAAATGTCAAAGTGGACCAACCTGCCAGAAGGGACCTAGCGGCCATGTTGATGTCGAAATAACGACTCGTTTTATATATTTCTGTATGTTATAAGTTACACAGATTATTGTTTGTTATATATTGCATAGATTACAGTATGTTAGCGGTTGACTGAATGTTGTAATGTCTATAGTTTGCGAAATGCTAAATGTGACATAATTATTGTATGTTATATGTTATATGGTTTACTGTTTGTTATACCTTACACACATTACTATACGCTATATGGTAGACATATTACTGCATTGTGTGTGCTAAATACACTACTGTATATTATACGTTTCATCAATAAGATATTTATGTATGGCCAATAATCAAATATAGTTACAGAATAAACTAAATTAGTTTACTGGCTGTCAGTTCAAGTTAGTTGTGCATCCTTTACGGGCTTTGCAAAACCAACTCCAGTCTTTTTTTTTGGGGGGGCCGGGGGGGGGGGGTGGAGTTGCGATTTTTCTAGGCAAATTTTACATCCAGTAGTTTGCCATTGCTTCTGAATGCTCAGCTGTCGGTACGACTGTTGAAACCAACGCAAGACTGTCTCCTGTCTGCAGTTGGGATCGAACCCGGCACTTCGGTATTACGAAGCTTGTTCGCAAGGCCTAAGCCACAGACACTGACACTGTGTGTGAAAATCTAGATTTGAAAACGTCGGATTAAAGGTCACCTATATACCCTTGATGAAAGCCGTCCCATGGCTGATGGTGCCGCTGCTAATGCTGTTGTTGCTGCTGCTGCTGCGGAGTCTGCTGCTGCTGCTGCTGTGGTGGGGAGTGTTATATCTTTCCATAGCCTATATCAGGACCAGTGAAGTCGATCACCCTTTCTCTGCCGCACAGCATTGCAAACGTTACAGGGATGGTGCTGAAGTTACAAGACAAGACATGTCGTCAATTATAATAAGAAAACACAAGAACGCATACAAGCGACACTAAAGTGTTTACGACTTCTTTAGCTCCAGCAACGATCAGTAAGAAATATATGAAAACATCATACACATGAACCAGACAACGCTGTTGGTAAACCTGTCTTCAATCTTCAAAGCGCAAGGCAAAAGTGTTCGACCAATGGGATCCGTTCAACTACCGAAAGCCCAACCTCTTCTATAACATTAGTTTCCTGTTTGTTGGATCATAAACAAAAACAAGATTCTCATTTTCTAGACCGACTGTGTATGTCATCTCCCACCGTCTACTTGACGTTCACCCAATTTCGTTTTTTCTGGAAAACTCTTTATTAATTGACCATATGCTTCTTGTCAAGCAGTGAACATGTCTTCAGTTTACATTGTCAACTTTTCAGTAACTCTTGTTTGTCTGTCAGATTTTTTCCTTGTAATGCGACTGCAACAAAACAAAACAAAAATTATACTTTTTTAAACAGTAATTAGCTTTACAGAATTCAATAAAATTACAATGAAGAAACAAAAGATGTTCCTGCATAAAGTCTTTATCAGCGAACAGGGACAAGAAATTGAGTTTTCTGCTTTCACCCTTAAAAAGCCGGTTGGCAAGTTTCGTTGAGGTTTTCAGCAACACTATGATATCCCCTTTGTAAGCGTGTAGCGGGTCCATTCTGTTCTCAGTCCTAATGTAGGCCCAGAATCCAGAGCCAAGACAACGACAAACAGAACTCAAGAGAAAGGAAATGGAATGTCGCAGGGCAGGCATATCTTCCCTTCTCATCGTATTGTCCCTGTCGAGACAGAAATGACCCGCCAGCTAAACATATAATCAGAACGTTCTCAGTGGATCCTGACTCATTGCGGCATACCATGGAATGAGTTCGCAGGCTGACTTGCAAAAATAATGAAACAAAGGAGAAAGAAAACACAAATTCATTGGTCATTACCAGAAATCATAACACTTATCAATGGGAAATACTAGTAATTGTAAAGAGAACAAACTAACAGTAAACATCCACAAGACCCCATCAGCAGACTCAAAGGAACATGCAACAATGTTCCGTCTACGAACAGGACACTACAGGCTCAACTACCACATGCATAAAATAAAGATTGTACAGCTCCCTCATTGTGCCGGTCAGACAGGACCACAAACACCTAGGCACATGCTGCAGACCTGCCCACTCTACCTACAACTTCGAAAAGACACCTGGCCTCAAGAGCAAAGTGTGCAGAGCAAGCTATGGGGAACCATGAGGGACCTTCTACTGACTTGCGAGTTCATAGAGGCAACCCACCTGATGGTCTGATCTGAGCATACGAAACCGAACGCATAGGCGAAGAAGTTTTGCTAGGTCTCACACGTTGCCCTGTATGTTGTCATGTTGTGTAGTCTCAAGATGTCCGTGACTTCTTTAATCCATGTTCTTCTTGGTCGTCCCCTACCTCTTGGTGTTTCTGCTTTCCTGTTGTACTTTCTCGTTCCTGACATCATTGGACTCACTCTCATTAAATGGCCAAACCATTTTGAGTTTGTTTTTTAATAAATCTAATTATTGACGTTGTTCCAACGATTCTTGAAATTTCTTTGTTTCTCACATGATCTCTTTTAGTTTTGTTTACGGCCTTTCTCAGACATCTCATTTCGCAGGCGATCAGTTTTCTTTCGTGTCCTTTAGCCAGTCTCCAAGTCTGACACTGATAGCACAAGTTTAATTTGTCTCAGCTGGCATTGCAAGCTTGTTTTCCAAATTGAAGTCACTTGATATTTGACATTATGTACACACCTGAAACAAAATAGCAACACCCACGACAATAAAATAAGGTAGCGTCTACTCGTTTTTTTCCCCATGAACTGTCTATGGCAGATGTGGCTTTATGCAGGTTGTTGGTTTATGTCTGGTGCCACTGGTGGATAGATGACATGCAGAGTTTTATCTTACCCAAAGCGGCGGGCCAGGAGATCAATTCACTTGCTTTGCGTTCTGAATGTCGTGGGTTTGTTTCACCCTTGTGTCGTTCTGACTGTCTGTCCGTCCGTCCTCCCGTCCGCTTACTGCCTGTCTGCCTCTCCAAATGCATACGCAAACTCAAGGGACATAGCTAATCTAACTCTTTGCTTTATTGTTTCCCTTTAGTTGCGATTGTTTCACAGACATTGAGAGCATTGTTGGTTGTAATTACAGAAGCAAGTATTATCAAAAGAACAGTTCAGTCCAGACGGAATACTGACGTTACTAAACAAGTTAAAGATAACTTTACTTCCCAGGTTCAGAGTAATTGGTATACAGATAATAAAGTCAGCATAACACAATTTTTGAATGGACAAAATATTCCCTTTTGCCCCCCACCCCCCCCCCCCCCACCCCACTCGTACCCCTGTCGTGGCACCCTGGAGTTGTTGGTGTTCATCAAGTACTGAGTCTCAGTGGGTCAGCATCTTCTATTGCTAGTCACTAATTCCGTTTTTAGGCGTTTCTCTTTTAGGACGTGCTTTTATTATTATTACTATTATTATTATTTATTATTATTATTATTATTATTATTATTATTATTATTATTTTTATTATTATGCTTCTTTTCTTCTTCTTCTTCTTTGTGCCTTTTTTCTTCTTATTATTATTATTATTAGCTTTCATCAAATGTAAACTCGGACGGAAAGTTACAATTGTTCGTTCCACTTTAGACTTTAGTCTTGTCTCAAAACTTGAGTTTTGAGTTTACATCTGTTTTGAATGCAGACTGTTGGTTCCTCACAGCAAGTAGGCGCAGTCCGACTTGGAGGAAGACCACCCCTAATTAATCCCGCCTCACAACATTTTGGTTAGGGCGCAGTAAAAATATCCCCCCACCCCTTACCCTCACTTCCCCCTTACCCTAAACGGAGCCTCGGAACCTACAAGGGGAACGACCTAATTATTCCTCTGCTTGTCCGTGGCGCTGTTATTACTCTTCTATAAAGCCATATGTCCGTGGTTTATCCTGCCTTGGATAATTTGCCGTTGACTTCATTCAAGTTAAGATATCGCAGTGACTATTTTTTTGTCCAGGGTGTTCACTGGGCAGAAGTTCGACAATCATTCTAGTCTGGCACTTGTCAACTTGTAGTCGGGTGTGCACATATTACATTTTTCTTTACCAACCCTTGGGTCTGATATTAAAACTGCTGGGACTAAAAGTTAAAAATGTCTTTGTTAACAATTATTAAAGTTCAGAAGATGTGGAGAAACATGATCACAAACACCATTAAATGTACTTGATCATTCTACGTTTAACCACAGCAGCTCACTTGCCATCTGCTAAGTAAACCTTTAGCAACCGTTGTTCACTCCTCTACTTATCATAGCTCGTCGACAAACTCCATCTCAGTAGTTTTTAGATACCAAGCTGCGCCAGTAGACAAGGCACTTGTCAACTTGTATTCAGGCACCTGTCAACCTGTAGTCGGGCACTTGTTAATTTGTAGTCGGGCACTTGTTAACTTGTAGTCGGGCACTTGTCAAGTGGTAGTCGGGCACTTGTCAACTTCTAGTCAGCGACTTGTACAATTGAGCCAGACACCCAAAAGCACCCAGCTAAAGGGAATTGGCTGACAGGTCAAGACGGACAGCATGTATTGTTCCCGTGTGCCACCGAGAGCCGATGGGCCTACACAAATATGTACTGGCACCATAGGTCGCATAGTAGTAGCAATAGTAGTAGTAGTAGTAGTAGTAGTAGTAGTAGTAGTAGTAGTAGTAGTAGTAGTAGTAGTAGTAGTAGTAGTAGTAGTAGTAGTAGTAGTAGTAGTAGTAGTAGTAGCAGTAGTAGCGGTAGTAGTAGTTTGTTGTTGCTGCTGTTAATGCTGTTGTTGTTTGGCAGCAGTGGGAGAAGCAGCAGTTGTACTGGAACGTATGTATTAGACATTACTGCCAACACAAGGGACTAAAGACAGTTGACACACTGAAGACAAACGAAAACGGCATAGCACTTAAGGCAAACCAGAAGCCTGTATAAATTACTACAACTTCTCCCCGAGAAATTAGTCTGTTTTATTTACGTTTAATACAAGAAACCAAACAAAGCCCACATAATCACTCTAGCTGAAAGCAGAAGGTTTCTAAAAATTACCTTTATACCTCTAATTAATGTCAGGGAAAGCCTTGTTTTAGTGGCACATACCACGACCCTGACAGAAGTAGGGCGAGGGACTATCGCAAATCTTCGTACATACAGTCTAATACCGTAATATGTCGCATAAAGGTCCCTCTGTAAGTCGTGTATATACCAATGATTTTGTTACAGGCGTTTCCCATCTAATTATAAAGAGACGTACAGACTGGGCAAGGTGGTGACATGTCCTGTATTCTTATAATTAATTGAAAAGGTTAGGGTTTGTTCTAAAATGAAACGTTGACATAAACATTGTGGGTATATTGTTGTTGTTGTTGTTGTTGTAGCAGCAGCAGCAGCAACAGCAGCAGCAGCAGTAGTAGTAGTAGTAGTAGTAGTAGTAGTAGTAGTAGTAGTAGTAGTAGTAGTAGTAGTGGTAGTTGTAGTAGTAGTAGTAGTAGTAGTCGTAGTAGTAGTAGTAGTAGTAGTAGTAGTAGTAGTAGTAGTAGTAGTAGTAGTAGTAGTAGTAGTAGTAGTAGTAGTAGTAGCAGTAGTAGTAGTTGTTGTTGTTGGTGTTGTTGTTGTTGTTATTGTTGTCGTAGCAGCAGCAGCAGTAGTAATATGTAGTAGTAGTTGTTGTTGCTGTTTTTGTTGTTGCTGCTGTTGCTGTGGTGGTGGTGATGGTGGTGGTGGTAATTGTAACAGTAGCAGCAAATGTGTCGTTGTTGTAAATAATGTTCACTTCCACACCAATCTCTTGATGTTCACTTCTACACCAATCTCTTGATGTTCACTTCTACACCAATCTCTTGATGTTCACTTCTACACCGATCTCTTGATGTTCACTTCTACACCAATCTCTTGATGTTCACTTCTACACCAATCTCTTGATGTTCACTTCTACACCAATCTCTTGATGATCACTTCTACACCGATCTCTTGATGTTCACTTCCTCGCCGATCTCTTGATGTTCACTTCTACACCAATCTCTTGATGTTCACTTCTACACCGATCTCTTGATGTTCACTTTTACACCAATCTCTTAATGTTCACTTCTACACCGATCTCTTGATGTTTACTTCCACACTGATCTCTTGATGTTCACTTCCACACCAATCTCTTGATGTTCACTTCCACACCGATCTCTTGATGTTCACTTCTACACCGATCTCTTGATGTTCACTTGCACACCGATTTCTTGATGTTCACTTTTACACCAATCTCTTGATGTTCACTTCTACACCGATCTCTTGATGTTCACTTTTACACCAATCACTTGATGTTCACTTCTACACCGATCTCTTGATGTTCACTTCTACACCGATCTCTTGATGTTCACTTTTACACCGATCTCTTGATGTTCACTTCTACACCGATCTCTTGATGTTCACTTTTACACCAATTTCTTGATGTTCACTTTTACACCAATCTCTTGATGTTCACTTTCACGCCGTTCTCTTGATGTTCACCTCCACACCGATCTCTTGATGTTCACTTGTGAAGTAATCTAAACTAGTTCACTTGAACAACTCCATTAAAGTGAACATCGAAGAAATTTAGCTCACTAGCAGTTGTTTGTTTAAATGGCACCACCCTGGCTGACACAGCACTATTATAAAATGACACCACACTAGCTGACACAGCACTATTATAAAATGACACCACACTAGCTGACACAGCACTATTATAAACTGACACCACACTAGCTGACACAGCACTATTATAAAATGATACCACACTAGCTGACACAGCACTATTATAAATGACACCACACTAGCTGACACAGCACTATTATAAAATGACACCACACTAGCTGACACAGCACTATTATAAATGACACCACACTAGCTGACACAGCACTATTATAAAATGACACCACACTAGCTGACACAGCACTATTATAAAATGACACTACACTAGCTGACACAGCACTATTATAAATGACACCACACAAGCTGACACAGCACTATTATAAATGACACCACACAAGCTGACACAGCACTATTATAAATGACACCACACAAGCTGACACAGCACTATTATAAATGACACCACACAAGCTGACACAGCACTATTATAAATTGACACTAACCAAGCTGACACAACAGTATTAAATGACACCACCCTAGCTGACACAACAGTATTAAATGTCACCACCCTAGCTGACACAACAGTATTAAATGACACCACCCTGGCTGACACAACAGTATTAAATGACACCACCCTGGCTGACACAACAGTATTAAATGTCACCACCCTAGCTGACACAACAGTATATAACACCAGTGACACACTAGGACCACCAGTGACACAGTGACACACTGGTATATGACACTGTGCTGACACAACAGTATATATTACACTAGTGACACACCAGGTATATGACACTAGTGACACACCAGGTATATGACACAACAGGTATTAAACTGTGACACACCCTATATGCTGACACAACAGTATATTACACTAGTGACACACCAGGTATATTGACACTAGTGACACACCAGGTATATCACACCCTGGTGACACACCAGGTATATGACACTAGTGACACACCAGGTATATGACACAACACACCAGTATTAGTGACACACCAGGTATATGTCACACACCCTGGTATATGACACAACACTATTAACACACACACAGGTATATTACACTAGTGACACACCAGGTATATAAAGTGACACCACCACTGTGACACACCAGGTATATGACACTAGTGACACACCAGGTATATGACACTAGTGACACCCACACTAGTGACACACCAGGTAGGCTGACACAACAGGTATATACACTAGTGACACACCCAGGTATATGACACTAGTGACACCAGGTATATGACACAGTGACACAGTAGGTATATTGACACCACACCAGGTATATGACACAGTGACACAGTATATGACACTAGTGACACACCATATTACACTATACCACACTAGTGACACACCACACCAGGTATATGGACACACCAGTGACACACCAGGTATATGACACTAGTGACACACCAGGTATATAACACTAGTGACACACCAGGTATATGACACTAGTGACACACCAGGTATATGACACTAGTGACACACTGGTATATTACACAGTGACACACCAGTAGGTAATGACACACCCAGGTATATGACACACCAGGTATTACATGACACACCACCCTGGCTAGTGACACTAACACACCTGGACACACCAGGTATATGACAATAGTGACCACACTAGGTATATTGACACTAGTGACACACCAGGTATATTACACCAGTGACCACTGGTATGACACACCAGTATATGTATACTAGTGACACACCAGGTATATGACACTAGTGACACACCAGGTATATGACACTAGTGACACACCAGGTATATGACACTAGTGACACACCAGGTATATTACACTAGTGACACACCAGGTATATGACACTAGGATTACACCAGGACATGACACTAGTGACACACCAGGTATATTACACTAGTGACACCAGGTATATTACACTAGTGACACACCAGGTATGACACACACACTAGGTATGACACAGTGACACACCAGGTATATGACACTAGTGACACCACACACAGGTATATTACACTAGTGACACACCAGGTATATTACACTAGTGACACACCAGGTATAGCTGACACAGTGACACACCAGGTATATGACACTAGTGACACACCAGGTATATGACACTAGTGACACACCAGGTATATGACACTAGTGACACACCAGGTATATGACAGTGACACACCAGGTATACACACACCCTACCAGTATATGACACACACACCAGGTATATGACACTAGTGACACACCAGGTATATTACTAGTGACACACAGGTATATTACACTAGTGACACACTAGGTATATGACACTAGTGACACACAGGTATTATGACACCACCAGGTATGACACACAACAGTATATGACACACTAGCTGACACACCAGGTATATACACTAGTGACACTAGTGACACACCAGGTATATGACACTAGTGACACACCAGGTATATTACACTGTGACACTGACACTAGTGACACACAGGTATATGACACTAGTGACATGACACTAGTGACACCAGGTATATGACACTAGTGACACACCAGTATATGACACTAGTGACACACCAGGTATATGACACTAGTGACACACCATTAAATGATACCACACTGGTATAGTGACACACACAGGTATAAATGACACCACCCTAGTGACACACCAGGTATATACACTAGTGACACACCAGGTATATGACACTAGTGACACACCAGGTATATGACACTAGTGACACACCAGGTATATGACACTAGTGACACACCAGGTATATGACACACACAGGTATATTACACCAGTGACACACCACACTAGTGACACACAGGTATATGACACTAGTGACACACCAGGTATATGACACTAGTGACACACCAGGTATATACACTAGTGACACCACCAGGTATATGACACAGTGACACACCAGGTATATGACACTAGTGACACACCAGGTATATGACACTAGTGACACACCAGGTATATGGCACTTGACACACCAGGTATATGTGACACACCAGGTATACTAGTGACACACCAGGTATATGACACTAGTGACACACCAGGTATATTACACTAGTGACACCAGGTATAGACACTAGACACACACCAGGTATATGACACCAGTGACACACCAGGTATATGACACTAGTGACACACACAGTATATATGACACCAGTGACACACCAGGTATATGACACTAGTGACACACCAGGTATATGACACTAGTGACACACCAGGTATATTACACTAGTGACACACCAGGTATATGACACTAGTGACACACCAGGTATATGACACTAGTGACACACCAGGTATATGACACTAGTGACACACCAGGTATATGACACTAGTGACACACCAGGTATATGACACTAGTGACACACCAGGTATATGACACTAGTGACACACCAGGTATATGACACCAGTGACACACCAGGTATATGACACCAGTGACACACCAGGTATATGACACTAGTGACACACCAGGTATATGACACTAGTGACACACCAGGTATATGACACTAGTGACACACCAGGTATATGATGACACTAGTGACACACCAGGTATATGACACTAGTGACACACCAGGTATATGACACTAGTGACACACCAGGTATATGACACTGACACAAGGTATATTACAGTGACACACCAGGTATATGACACTAGTGACACACCAGGTATATATATGACACACCAGGTAGTGACACACCAGGTATATGACACTAGTGACACACCAGGTATATTACACTAGTGACACACCAGGTATATGACACTAGTGACACACCAGGTATATTACACTAGTGACACCAGGTATAGACACTAGTGACACACCAGGTATATGACACTAGTGACACACCAGGTATATACACTAGTGACACACCAGGTATACACACTAGTGACACACACAGGTATATTACACTAGTGACACACCAGGTATATGACACTAGTGACACACCAGGTATATGACACTAGTGACACACCAGGTATATGACACTAGTGACACACCAGGTATATGACACTAGTGACACACACCAGTATATGACACTAGTGACACACCAGGTATATGACACTAGTGACACACCAGGTATATGACACACTAGTGACACACCAGGTATACATGACACTAGTGACACACCAGGTATATGACACACCAGGTACACTAGTGACACACCAGGTATATGACACTAGTGACACACCAGGTATATGACACAGTGACACACCAGGTATATGATGACACTAGTGACACACCAGGTATATGACACTAGTGACACACCAGGTATATATGACACTAGTGACACACCAGGTATATGACACTAGTGACACACCAGGTATATGACACTAGTGACACACCAGGTATATGACACTAGTGACACACCAGGTATATGACACTAGTGACACACCAGGTATATGACACTAGTGACACACCAGGTATATGACACTAGTGACACACCAGGTATATGACACCAGTGACACACTAGGTATATGACACTAGTGACACACCAGGTATATGACACTAGTGACACACCAGGTATATGACACTAGTGACACACCAGGTATATGACACTAGTGACACACCAGGTATATACACTACACACACCAGGTGACACTAGTGACACACCAGGTATATGACACTAGTGACACACCAGGTATATGACACTAGTGACACACCAGGTATATGACACTAGTGACACACCAGGTATATTACACTAGTGACACACCTAGGTATATGACACTAGTGACACACCACACCAGGTATATGACACTAGTGACACAACATGTATATGACACACCAGGTACACTAGTGACACACCAGGTATATTACACTATACCACATATGACACTAGTGACACACCAGGTATATGACACACACACCAGTGACACACCAGGTATATATTACACAGTGACACACACAGGTATTATATGACACAGTGACACACCAGGTATATTACCAGTGACACACCAGGTATATGACACTAGTGACACACCAGGTATATGACACTAGTGACACACCAGGTATATGACACTAGTGACACACCAGGTATATGACACTAGTGACACACCAGGTATATGACACTAGTGACACACCACCACTAGTGACACACCAGGTATATTACACACCAGGTATATGACACTAGTGACACACCAGGTATATGACACAGTGACACACCAGTATATGACACACTAGTGACACACCAGGTATATGACACTAGTGACACACCACCAGGTATATGACACTAGTGACACACCAGTATATGACACAGTGACACACCAGGTATATATGACACTAGTGACACACCAGGTATATTACACTAGTGACACACTAGGTATATGACACTAGTGACACACCAGGTATATGACACTAGTGACACACTAGGTATATTACACTAGTGACACACCAGGTATATTACACTAGTGACACACCAGGTATATTACACTAGTGACACACCAGGTATATGACACCAGTGACACACCAGGTATATGACACTAGTGACACACCAGGTATATGACACTAGTGACACACCAGGTATATGACACTAGTGACACACCAGGTATATTACACTAGTGACACACCAGGTATATGACACTAGTGACACACCAGGTATATTACACTAGTGACACACCAGGTATATGACACTAGTGACACACACACCAGGTATATTACACTAGACACTAGTATATGACACAGTGACACACCAGGTATATGACACTACACACTAGGTATATGACACACCAGGTATATGACACTAGTGACACACCAGGTATATGACACACACAGGTATATGACACTAGTGACACACCAGGTATATGACACTAGTGACACACACAGGTATATTACACTAGTGACACACCACCACTAGGACACACCAGGTATATATGACACACCAGTGACACACCAGGTATATACACTAGTGACACACCAGGTATATGACACTAGTGACACACCAGGTATATGACACTAGTGACACACCAGGTATATGACACTACACAGTAGTGACACACCACCAGGTATATGACACACCAGGTATATGACACACCAGGTATATGACACTAGTGACACACCAGGTATATGACACTAGTGACACACCAGGTATATGACACTAGTGACACACCAGGACACATATATGACACTAGTGACACACCAGGTATATGACACTAGTGACACACCAGGTATATGACACTAGTGACACACCAGTATATGACACTAGTGACACACAGTATATGGTATATGACACTAGTGACACACCAGGTATATGACACTAGTGACACACCAGGTATATGACACTAGTGACACACCAGGTATATGACACTAGTGACACACCAGGTATATGACACTAGTGACACACCAGGTATATTACACTAGTGACACACCAGGTATATGACACTAGTGACACACCAGGTATATGACACGACACCAGTGACACACCAGGTATATGACACTAGTGACACACCAGGTATATGACACTAGTGACACACTAGGTATATGACACTAGTGACACACCAGGTATATGACACTAGTGACACACCAGGTATATGACACTAGTGACACACCAGGTATATGACACTAGTGACACACTAGGTATATGACACTAGTGACACACCAGGTATATGACACTAGTGACACACCAGTATATATGACACTAGTGACACACCAGGTATATGACACCAGTGACACACCACACCAGTGACACACACAGGTATATGACACTAGTGACACACTAGTATATGACACAAGTGACACACCAGGTATATGACACTAGTGACACACCAGGTATATGACACTAGTGACACACAGGTATATGACACTAGTGACACACCAGGTATATGACACGAGTGACACACCAGGTATATGACACGACACCAGTGACACACCAGGTATATGACACTAGTGACACACCAGGTATATGACACAACACCAGTGACACACCAGGTATATGACACTAGTGACACACCAGGTATATGACACTAGTGACACACCAGGTATATGACACTAGTGACACACTAGGTATATGACACTAGTGACACACCAGGTATATGACACTAGTGACACACCAGGTATATGACACTAGTGACACACCAGGTATATGACACTAGTGACACACTATATGACACTAGTGACACACCAGGTATACACTAGTGACACACTAGTGACACACCAGTATATATGACACTAGTGACACACCAGGTATATGACACTAGTGACACACCAGGTATATGACACTAGTGACACACCAGGTATATGACACTAGTGACACATGACACAGTGACACACCAGGTATATGACACACACTAGGTATATGACACACCAGGTATATGACACCACCAGTATATGACACAGTGACACACCAGGTATATGACACTAGTGACACACCAGGTATATGAACACTAGTGACACACCAGGTATATGACACTAGTGACACACCAGGTATATGACACAGTGACACACCCACACTAGTGACACACCAGTATATATGACACTGAGTGACACACTACAGGTATATGACACTGACACCACACTAGACACCAGTGACACACAGTATATGACACTAGTGACACACTAGGTATATGACACTAGTGACACACCAGGTATATGACACTAGTGACACACCAGGTATATATGACACTGTGACACACCAGGTATATGACACTAGTGACACACCAGGTATATGACACTAGTGACACACTAGGTATATGACACTAGTGACACACCAGGTATATGACACTAGTGACACACCAGGTATATGACACTAGTGACACACCAGGTATATGACACTAGTGACACACCAGGTATATGACACTAGTGACACACCAGGTATATGACACGACACCAGTGACACACCAGGTATATTACACTAGTGACACACCAGGTATATTACACTAGTGACACACCAGGTATATGACACTAGTGACACACCAGGTATATGACACTAGTGACACACCAGGTATATAAATGACACCACCCTGAGCTGACACACACACCAGGTATATAAACACAGTGACACACCAGGTATATGACACTAGTGACCACACACCACAGTGACACACTGACACAGTGTGACACACCAGGTATATACACTAGTGACACACCAGGTATATGACACTAGTGACACACCAGGTATATGACACTAGTGACACACCAGGTATATGACACTAGTGACACAGTATATTATATGACACCACATATGAGTGACACACCAGTATGACCACACTAGTGACACACCAGGTGACACAACACTAGTGACACACCAGGTATATGACACTAGTGACACACCAGGTATATACACTAGTGACACACCAGGTATATGACACTAGTGACACACCAGTATATGACACTAGTGACACACCAGGTATATGACACCACTAGTATGACACACCAGGTATATGACACTAGTGACACACCAGGTATATGACACTAGTGACACACACAGTATATGACACTAGTGACACCAGGTATATGACACAGTGACACACCAGTTATATGACATAGTGACACCACACTAGTGACACACCAGTATTACACATGTGACACACCAGGTATATGACACTAGTGACACACCAGGTATATACACTAGTGACACACCCAGGTATATGACACTAGTGACACACCAGACACATGACACTAGTGACACACCAGTATATATGTCACACTACACACACCAGGTATGACACCACAGTACACACCAGGTATATGACATACACACCAGGTATATGGGACACTCGCTCTTCAGGTAGACACAGTGACACACCAGCCAGTGATGCCTTCTCCATGACCACCAGCAGCATGACGATGGAGCTGATGACGTGACACAAGCTTTCGTATCACAGGACTATTCCAGCGTGTGTGTTTAGGTGCGTAATGAGAGAGCTGGCAGGTGCTGCATTAATTGAAGATGGTGGGCCCATGGATCACGCGACATTGTCATTGCCCTTAGAGAGACATGACGTTCTGGGGATTTTTGGAAGCAACGTGTCCACATCATTGCTAATAATACGAGAATTGGGAGTAAAGATCGGCACAGACAAGCATGAGAAGCCTACCTGACGCACACAAAGTCTTGTTAACCAACATAGAACTGGCACTATTAACGGCGCGACGCTGATGAATGGGTTTAGAGGGGGAGGGGAGACAATAGTCGGATTGCAGGACTTTGAGGCATGACATTCAAAAGTCGCTGAACGAGATATCAAACTGACCAAAGATCCTGGCAGTTTACCGCGGTGAGAGCGACGTTCAGCAAAATACTGCTTTTGGGAAATAATGATGATGAGGAGGAGGGTGATGACTAAGGTGCTTTGTTAACCTTAGTGAATATTTATATCTTTTCGAATGTAATACAGTTCAGAACAATTTCGAAATTAATCGCAACTGCAATATTTTCCTTTTACCTGTGTTCACATTTTTCGCACATTTGAATTGTGACTGTATTTATTTATTTGAATTTCAAACTTGTTTCATTGCAAAATAAACATGCAATTCACACTTTGTATTACTTCAGACGGTACAGATTCAATCATCGGTTTATTGTCACTGATAACAAAGTAATTCGTTGAAAGCGGTATCATTTCGTCATTTCATTTCATTTTTCGTATCATTTTATGTATGTAGCCGTGTCATTTCCTCGGTTGAAGGCATAGATTGCGTGCCGTATTATCCTCCAGTTTTTGGAGATCAAGGTCATCTTGCCAGCTCAACATGTCACGGTCAGCCTCTTTTATTTTGCAGATCTTTCGCAGGGCGCGTTTTTGATTTCTCAGGCCTCGCAGACCAAACAAATTTGTAAACAACCCGCGTCGCCA